>JACEEZ010002825.1:82000-92000 GCA_016584305.1 Chionoecetes opilio | reverse complement strand
GACCACTTGAAATATCATGAAAAAATTTCCTGATCGTCACTCTTTTTTCTTCTAAAAGTCTATTTTCTCTAATGCATCAGAAAACAGAAGGTTGAATCTCAGAATACAGAATTATATTTAAAATAATCAGAAGTCAGATTTTGTTTTTTTTTTGCTTGATTGTTTGTCCGAAGGAAAATAACTTTCCGTAGAGATATAATAAATGTTTACTCCAGGTTGGGATTTTTTCACGGGCTTAGATAACTAAAAAAAAAGGCCAATTTACAGCTGTTAAATTAAAAAGAAAGCTTCCTTCCTCCCCTTTTATTCCCCACAAAGGGGAAAAAGTCCTTTTTCTCCCTTCCCGTCAGCACCATGTCGCCACCTCCCCGTTGGCTTATTTATTCTAGGTGGGGAAAAAGTCTCTTTAGATAATGGGCTCATGTCCCTTTTGCTGGTTTAAAGTGTAAGTAGGTGTTAGCACAAGCCCATGAGACGATAATAGGTCACATGTCTCCATTCACAAATAGCCCCCAAGAAAACCCGGCGCAGTGAACCTCATCCCCTCGCCAAGCTGTCCTGATACCTCCCCTCCCTGTTAATACCCCCCCTTTTAAAAGCCTTAACCAGGTTAAAAACCCATACCCTGAGAGTTTAGACCGACCGCAAGGGGAACCTGTCCTCCCCCTTTTTTTCCCCCCTTAACCCGCAAGGAAACCCCTTTTCCCTTTTCCCCCGCCCCCTCCCCCCTACAAGTGTTCGTCCGTCCTATAGTGATACAGCTGAACACTTCCCCATTACAAGCTTCCAGAATTTTAAGTGTTATTTTATGAAAACCAACCGCGCGAAACCCCCGCCGAAATTCCGCAACGGAACGGGATGAAGCAAAAGTATGTTTTAAAATGAGACGAAAGAACTCGAAACTTTGGTAAAAAATTAAGGAAATCTTCAGAGTGCATCGGGGGGCCTGGGCGGCGGGGACGGCCCGTGGGGCGTGGGGTGGGGGGGGGGAGGGGCGGGCGTGAGGGCGTAGTGATGGGTCGCGCCAGCCTTGAGGCCACGCCAAAGCCTCATCCTTTATCATGTCAAAATGCCACTGACCAACCATTTGTAAACCCATTAACTCTGATATATATTTTTTTGACTGGAAAGCTGCATCTCAAAAAGTGCACGCTGATTACAAAAAGCCCCCGTGTCACATACCTGACATTCATAGCCCCGCGGGCCTTGTCACACGGTCTATGTTTAGCTTAACCCGCACATCGGACAGGACTTGGAAAATGAGCAATAATGAAATAAAATGAGCATAAAGTATTTTAGTAATGATGAAAAAGGACGATGAAAATAATGATACAAATATTATTATTAATTTTTTTTTGTTTTTATTAATGATTTAAAATTTATAAAAAAAGGATATAGTATTTAAAGGCTGAAAATGCAAAACCATGTTCCTCATATTTCCCTTTTGGCCCGTGTGACCAACCACACAAAAATGCAAAATAAGGCGGTGCAGGGTGTGTGGGCGGCGCCCCGGCCTGAGTGGGTGCGTCCCGGGCCCACTGGCGCGTCCCGGCCTGGCTGGGTGGGTCCCCCCTGGCTGGGTGGGGCCCGCCTGGGTGGTTTTGGGGCCCGGCCTGGTGGGTGGGTCCCGACCTGGCTGGGGGGTCCCGGCCCGGCGGCTGGGTCCCGGCCTGGCTGGCTGGGTCCCGGCCTGGCTGGCGGGTCCCGGGTTGGGTGGCTGGGTCCCGGCCTGGGTGGCTGGGGCCCGCCTGGGGGCTGGGTCCCCGGCCCCGGTGGCTGGGGCCCCGGGCCCGGGTTACCGGGGCCCAGTTGAGTGTAATTCCCCGTCATTTAGAGGTCGGTGTGGCGGTTTCCACACGCTGCTCCCGTGCATCAGACCACTTCCCACCTCGTCATCAAAAATCCATAAAAACCCTTTGTTAAACCCCGTGTGTCTACTTGCATTATGTTTTTGAGAGTTTTTTCCCCCCCTTTGTAATCTGGCCGTCAAAGGAGAGATGACGTTGTACAATAGAGCAAATTCTCACCCGCTGTTATAAAGGGGCCCCGAAATATTGGGGTCACATAACCCTTGTCGTCTGGCTTCCCGAGTGGGATAAAAATTACTCAATATCACCTCGAAAAAAATCGCCAGGGATCTTGTAAATATAATATATATTATATATATATAATATAATATATATATATATATATATTATTATAATTATAATATATTATATTAAATATATATATATATATATATTTTACATTTACATTTGTGCCCATAGCGCCTGTAGGCAGTGTTCTAAGGTTGGATGTTGGGGCCCGGAGGTTTACTTGAGGTTTTGTGGTTGCCCTCGCCCGTTGGCGCGGCAGGTTTTTATAGTGACCGTGTGATTAGAGGGCCCTGCCGCCCCCCCCTCCCCCCCCCCCCGGGTTTCCTATGTGCCCCCCGCAATGAATTTAAATTAATGGGGCCCGTTGGGAGGCAAAGGGTTTCTTAGGCCACTCGACGGTCCAGAAAAATTTTTGGTTTTTATCCGGGCGAAAACGGTCAGCGGAAGCCACTCGGGGACGCAACCACTCTGCTACCCCCTCCCCTATATATTATATAATTATATAAAGTATATATATATTATATATTAATATATATTATATATATTTAAAATATAATTATATTATATTTTATATATATATATATATTTTTATATTATATATATATATAATATATATACCGTTGTTTAATCTCTTCTCTCAAATATAAAAAAAATAAAAAAAGTTCAGGTGGGGTCCCCTAACCACAGATACTAAGCAAAAAAATCAGCCGGATGTCGCCCCATGGGAAATTCATCCCGGCACTCAGGTCATTTTTGAAGCAAGGGGAAATCGTGAAGCATGACAAAGCAGTGCGTGAATGAGTTGGCGCCTACACACTCTGGCCCACACTGGGGTTAACGGTGCTGAATAATTTTCGCTTCTTGTCACCCGTACGTGGCCTGAGTTGTGCCCTCCTGTTGCCTGGGCCCTGTGGGGTTTGGAGCACAGAAGACGGGGTTGTATTTAAGATGGGAATTTTAAAAGGGAAAAGGGGGGAGTTGTATTTATATGAAGGGCTTGAAAAAATTTTTATGTATTGAAAATTTTGTGTGGACGGGTTTTGTTTGTTTTTTGGGGTGGGTGTGTGTGGTGTTTGTGTGGTGTTTTGTGTGTGTGTGTGTGTGGGGTGTTTGTGTGGTGTGTGTGGTGGTTTGTGTGTGTGTGTGTGTGGGTGTGTGGTGTGTGGTGTGTGTTTTATTCACCCAGTTGTATTTTCAGGCCCTGAGCAACCCCGTATGGTCCTTTTCCATATCAAAATGTTTTTCTTCATCCTTAAAACTAGTGTTGGCAGAAGCCCCACCCCCCCGGGAGGCGGGCTCAAAAAACCCCCCCGGGTGACCCCGGTATCCTTTACTGCTGGGTGGCGGGGGCCCCCTTTTAAAAATGATCGCCCGTCTGTCTTCGCTCTGCCCGGGGATCGAACCCGGGACTTCTCGGTTGTGAGCCGAGCGTGCTAACCGCTACACTACGGAGTTCCCTGTGTGTGTGTGTGAGTGTGTGTGTGCTTGTCTGTTTGTGTGTGTGTGTGTGTGTGTGTGTCAGAATCGGTTGGAAATTAATATAATATATAAAATTACGTAAGTACAATCACATACATTCATACACTCATAAGCTCCATCAACGTGCTGTCGCAGAAAACACAGTCGTAATAAAACTCACGCACGAGATTACCTGCCTCTGGGGGGAACAAAATGCCTTTATGTAGTGCATTTCAAGTTTTCTTTACTTTTTATTTACCAACCTCCGTAAAATATAAATTATTTGTTTGATTTGTTTGAATACATCATTGATACAATAAGTTTTCCCGCATATAATCTCGATTTTAGTTATCGCCCTATATTTCTAGAGACGTTTTATATGCTAGACATTTTCAGTCTTTTTCTAAACATGATGCAATGTGAGTTGTTATGATGTCATGTGACAACACTATTGGAAGACTGGGGCAAGACAATAGTGGTTGTGTTGACGCTTGGGACGCAAACATTGTTAAAGTTGTTAGGCAAGAACATTACGTATTGGTCTTGGCATCGACTTTGCTTGGTGTAGTCACACACCGTCTTGTCCTCTGGACGCGATTAGCTGCTTTCTCTGGTTTTCATCCACCTTTTTGTTGTGTTCAATGTGAGAAAAAGAACTTGAGGAATAAGGCAGTAACGTTAGCAGCCATGGCGCAGTGATGGTGTGAGCCACCCTGAGGGCACGAGGGAGCGGCAGACGCCCCTGACGGTGCAGCCACCGGGCACCCTTGGGAGGGGGGAGGCATGCCCTTTATACCTCCAGGGGGGAAGGGTGTGTAGCCGCCGATCGAATACTCATTTATGTTAAGTGTAATGAGGGATCTAAACAGACGACGCTATCAATAATGCAGATTTTATCTCGTATAAAAAGAAAACATTCATTACAGGATTCTGTTTTATATTCCATAACGGATGTAATTGACATTGTAAATAAAAGTTATATTATATCCATGATCATAATATATTTGCGTTGCTCAGATGATTTAATTGTATAAAATTCACTGATTTGTTTTGTCGACGAAGGGAAGAGGCTCGTAACAGCAACAGTTGGTGTCCTTGGCGAAGCTTTGTGTACGACCTGCCGCAGCGCCACCTTGGCGAAGCTTTGTGTACGACCTGCCGCAGCGCCACCTGGGCGAAGCTTTGTGTACGACCTGCCACAGTGCCACCTTGGCGAAGCTTTGTGTACGACCTGCCACAGGGCCACCTTGGCGAAGCTTTGTGTACGACCTGCCACAGTGCCACCTTGGCGAAGCTTTGTGTACGACCTGCCGCAGCGCCACCTTGGCGAAGCTTTGTGTACGACCTGCCACAGTGCCACCTTGGCGAAGCTTTGTGTACGACCTGCCACAGTGCCACCTGGGCGAAGCTTTGTGTACGACCAGCCACAGTGCCACCTTGGCGAAGCTTTGTGTACGACCTGCCACAGTGCCACCTGGGCGAAGCTTTGTGTACGACCTGCCGCAGCGCCACCTTGGCGAAGCTTTGTGTACGACTTGCCACAGTGCCACCTGGGCGAAGCTTTGTGTACGACCTGCCACAGTGCCACCTTGGCGAAGCTTTGTGTACGACCTGCCGCAGCGCCATCTGGACGAAGCTTTGTGTACGACCTGCCGCAGCGCCATCTGGGCGAAGCTTTGTGTACGACCTGCCGCAGCGCCACCTTGGCGAAGCTTTGTGTACGACCTACCACAGTGCCACCTTGGCGAAGCTTTGTGTACGACTTGCCACAGTGCCACCTGGGCGAAGCTTTGTGTACGACCTGCCACAGTGCCGCCTGGGCGAAGCTTTGTGTACGACCTGCCACAGTGCCACCTGGGCGAAGCTCTGTGTACGACCTGTCGCAGTGCCACCTTGGCGAAGCTTTGTGTACGACCTGCCGCAGTGCCACCTTGGCGAAGCTTTGTGTACGACCTGCCGCAGTGCCACCTGGGCGGATGCGGTTTGCATATTTTCCGAAATAATTATTTCGGCGTCTTTCTGTTTCCAGCCTCTGGAGATGCTGGCCAGGGCAGCACGGCGCTGGCCGGCACCAGTATACACTCAATATGTTTATACACACTTCGCGTGTGTGTGTCAAACCTTTGCTTCAGATAATTATTATCTCCGCCAAGGACGTTATGTGATCGGTCGGCTGTGTGTGTGTGTGTGTGTGTGTGTGTGTGTGTGTGTGTGTGTGTGTGTGTGTGTGTGTGTGTGTGTGTGTGTGTGTGTCTCTTACCCTAATTTTGATGATGATGTTAATATTGGAAATGGTAATGCACAGATTTTGTCTACATTATGTATAGAGCAGAAATTATTCGTTGTCAATAACTTGAAAACTGTAGTTTAACTATTACCAGGAAAGAAAACATTCCGAAAAAAAGGTGTGTGGGTATCAGAGCTAGACATTTGTGCTGCGTCACCAGATCTTTTAAACTGTATCAGTAATTTCAGAGTCCTGTCAGATGAGCACCTCCCATCCGATCATGCACCTGTGTCCTTTAACATCTCAATTCAGGAAAATAGTATGGAGTGTGTCCTTAGAAGGGCATCTGTTCTAGGAGATCACGTAGCGTGTCACAGCGGGTTTTCTCAGAAACCCGGGTTCAGAAAACCAATTAGGTTTGAGCGAATAGACACAATGAAGCTGTCCGAAACGTTACAACAATTAAGTGTACCCGAGACTAATGAGGATGTGAACCTTCTCAGTAATAGCGTCACGAACGCTCTGTATGAATGTATTGAAAAATGTCAGATAAAGAAAAGTGAGAAAGAAAATACTGATGATAGTTTAACAAGGTGGGAAAGACTATTAAATGAAAGGAATAATGCCAGTGTGTGGAAAGCCATTGATTGGGGAGGAAATTATTCCAGAAATGAAGCAGAGCATGCAGAGAACCATCAACGAGAATTCAAAACCATTTCGAGCGTATACTGAAACCCACAAGGCGGTACTGATGTCCTTGACCGAAGCGACCATCCACAGAAGTTACGATTCCCCTTTTGGATGACACTATTACGATTGAAGAAATACATTGTCAGTTAAGGAAAATGAAACCTGACAAGTCGTGTGGCCCAGACGGGATTTGTCCTGGCATCTTGTCATTCCTACCTGTCCAATGGTATTTAATACTTGCTACTTTGTTTAATAATGTCTTCTCCATTTGTGTATACCCATCCTCTTGGGCCAGAGTAAAACTATGCACTATTTTTAAGAAAGGTGACAAGAATAATACAAATAACTATAGAGGTATCAGCATTATTAATTGTATTACGAAGCTGTATGACATGATTTTGTACGAAAGGTTAGTCAGTGGTTTATCCCATATAGAGAGCAGGCTGGGGCACAAAGAAACGGAGCTGTCTCGAACACATAGTAACGCTTCGTCTCCTCACAGATACGGCTCGGCGAAGGAGACGTACTTTATTTGTGACTTTTGTAGACTTTACTAAGGCTTATGATTTAGTGAACAGAGGAAAGCTATTTCAGGTGTTAAGAAGATTAGGGTGTGGGATCGTAATGATGGGAGCATTGATGAGCATGTATTGTTTAACTGAGAGTATTATAGGTACTGCTATTGTCACTGCTACACTGGGTCTTAGGCAAGGTTCCCCGACTTCCTGTCTACTCTTTATTGTCTACATTAATGACCTGATTAAATCACTAAAAGAAAATAGCCCAAATGACGGATTTCTGGAATGGTTACACAGTCTGGTATTAATGGACGATACTGTATTATTAGCTACCACCCGGGACACCATGTTAACCAAAGTAAAGTTATTGGGAGAATATTGTAACCAATATAATATGATAATTAACTCCGACAAAACTAAATTTTTTGTTATAAATGGCACCGCGGCAGACCGACAACCGCTGCACGTGAACTGTGGTGATCGATTACTGCCAACAATATACTTACCTGGGTTCAGTGTTTACCAGCGACGGGTCGGTGTCTTTGGCAGTCAAGTTACACGCGAAAGCTAAAATTGGTCATGTTCTAAAGTATGTTTCCTTCGTAAATAAAAACAACGACATCCCTTTCATGGTGAAGCGGCGGGTGCTTGACGCGGCTCTAATGTCAGCTCTATCATACGGTTGTGAGTCGTGGCTGAACGCGGATCTAAAACCAATCACCAAACTGTACAACTGGGTAATTAAACAAATGCTGGGTGTGCGTAAGAACACCGCTAGTGATATTTGCTACGCCGAGGCAGGCTACCCGTCGCTCCCCGATCTATAAGTACAAACAACACAAATTCTTTTACAATATGTGGAGGGAACGTAATGGTATGAGTGATGATCCACTACAATTTGCAATCGTTACTGCAATACAGAGCAACAGCCCGGTGGGAAAATTAGCTTTTCCCCCCTGGGAAAATTAGTCAATGAATTCATAGACAGAGAAGTACCTCATTGGGACACACTCATGATAAATGTATATGAAAAAATCACTAGGGCCCAGTCATCGATATTTCACACATATAAAGACATAAATCCTATATTGGCAGTACATGCAGTGTATAAGGGGGAAAACACACGATTAAAGACACTATCGGAGGGCATTTACACAGTTCCGGGTATCTGGCCACACTTGTGCTCGAGACTGGCCGGTGGAACAGGCGCGGGCGCGGACGTCTCCCGCCCGAGGAAAGACTGTGTGAGTGGGGCCCAGATACAGACGGAGCGTCATGTGGCCCAGCACTGCCCCCTCTCCCATGGTATCGGGAGGCCTACCAATTCACTACATTGGAAGATATTTTCTCGGAAAGGTTCACGAACCAGGTGCCAGGGGTAAAATACTCTATGAAATATTGGAAATTTATAATAGTGGTAATAGATCTGTTTTTTTAGAATTATATGTTTAAATTGTTGTCTTATCTGTTCGGGATCCTTCGCTTTTTTTTCATGTGTTTGTAGCTGTTCTTACGTTTATCATTTATAGTGGTATTTTAAATGTCTTTTAATCGATTATGCTATTTTAAAACTGCTCAAATTTACTTGGTGTTAAGCTAATTATTTTGTATAGGTTCTTTTTACTTTTTACTTGAAATGTTCGTATTTTATCCTCTTTTATTGCGGAAGTGGGATTTGTATCTATATACATTATTTTAGTATTATGGGTAAGGTTTTTTTTTTTTCTTTGTTTTGTTATGTTAAGTCTTCTTGTTTTGCAAATGTTGTTTTTTATGGTTAATATATGGACCACGGACCATGACAAAATTGCCGCATCGTATATTTGTATTTTTTGTGGTCAATAAATATCTAATCTAATCTAATCTAATCTGTGAGTCTGCGTGACCGTGTGTCTGTGTGCTATCAGGATTACGCAAAAACTAATGGCCGGATTTGCATGAAAACTTCACCAGAGGTGGATCTTGGCCCAACCTAGTGATGATTACTTTTGGATGTGTATAAGGATATCAATAATGCAAGTTTTATTGTTACTGTTAGTCGTTCATCTTGCATCGAGGTGGTGGTGGTGGTGGTGGTGGTGATGATGATGATGATGACGATGATTCTTCTGGCAGCGGGAAAACAAGAAAAACATATCTTACATCCTATCATTATACATCGTATTTTAATTCAGTAATTCACCCTTGGCGGGGTGGCGCGCCCTCGGAGTGTTTTTATTTCATTGGCAGAAGCGTAAGAGCTTATCACAAGAATCTTGCGGCTTGAGAATAATAAACATGCAAGCATTGATGTTATGAATGCAATCTGCCGTGGTCATTTTTCTAGTTATACCTGAGACTTGTTATGCCTGATTTACGAGAATGCTTTAACTTTCATCTTGGAAACATATAATTGCTTTTCTCATTCTTGATTAGTGCAGCGTTTCTGCTTTTTGCCAAGTCGTTAGTTTCTAAATCATTACAAGTTAAGACAATTATAACAAGTCTTGGTGCATTTCACGTCCTCCTTGGCATAAATGTTTGTCAAGTGTTACTTGTATTTTCGTATTTGTGTTTTCTTGACTGAAGTTTAACTCTTTCGCTCCCAAATAAAGAAATTCGCGAATTAATTACATTTTTTGCAAAATTTTTTTCTTCTCTTTGTCCCTTACATCTCTTGTGTGTTCTTATCGCAGCTAACGTGTGTAATTTCCTTTCATTCCTATCTTTTCTATCTTAAATGATCGCCTTCTCATTCCTTGTCATTTGCATATTCATGCATGATTACATTGATCTTCTTTTTCTTGATCTTCCACTTTCAACACAGTCTCCTATTCTTTCTCAATTTTTTTTTTCTTTTCTTCTTTTTACACTTCCCATGTTCAAAAGTTTTGTTTTACTTTATCCCCTATATTCTTTTGTTTATTCCTCGAATTTGTTTACCCTTTTACCTCCTTGTTCTCTTTCTCTTGTTTTAGTTTCCTAACTTCTCGTTCGTTCATTCCCCCTCTCTCTCTTTTCTCTCTCTCTCC
>JACEEZ010002825.1:59500-77000 GCA_016584305.1 Chionoecetes opilio | reverse complement strand
AATACCTGTACCAATATTTACTGAGCTTCAAAAAATGATGAAACAGATCTCTGCTCACCTGCTCCCACTGATGAAGAAGACACTACAGATATTTTTCAGCCATCTGATGAAGATTGTGACAAACCAATTCTGTTACTCAGTCTGCTTTGAATGATTTGGTTAGAGATCTTTATCTACCAAAAGAGTCTGCTGAACTGTTGTCTTCAAGACTGCAAGAGATCGAATGCTGAAACCCGGCACAGGTGTCTCATTTTATCGTAACAGGGAAGCAGAACTGCGTAAGTACTTCCATTCAGATGGCCAGCTTGTCTATTGTACTGATGTAGAAGGGCTACTTCTTTTTATGGGACTGCTAGCATATGATTCAAGGGATTGGAGGCTTTTTATTGACAGTTCCAAAAGAAGTTTGAAATGTGTTCTGTTACACAATGGAAATAGGTATGGCTTTGTACCAATAGGTCATTCTGTAAACTTAAAGAAGAATATAACAACATCAAGATTGTCCTAGAGAGGTTGCAATATCATTCATGGGTGGTTAATTTGTGTCGATTTGAAAATGGTTACTTTCTTTTAGGTCAGCAAGGAGGGTACACAAAATACCCTGTTTTCTGTGTTACTGGGGCAGTAGAGCTACAGCAGAGCATTGGGTGAAAAAAGAATGGCCTCAGCGACAGAGTTTGGCATCTGGCGATAAGAATGTCATCAATGACTCCTCTAGTGGATAGGAAGAAGATTGTCTTTCCTCCCTTGCACATAAAACTTGGATTGATGAAGCAGTTCGCCAAAGCTCTTGATCACAGTGGAGAATGCTTCAGCTATATATGTTCAACTTTTCCTGGTCTTAGTGAAGAGAAGAAAAAGGCTGGAATATTTGATGGACCTCAAATAAGAACACTAATGAGAGATCCAAATTTTATCACATCAATGAATGAGACAGAAGAAAGAGCTTGGAATGCATTTTGTAATGTGGTGAAGAATTTTCTAGGGAATAAGAAAGCAGACAACTATGAAGAGATTGTGGAAGAGCTACTAATGAGCCTGCGAGATCTTGGATGTAGAATGAGTATCAAGGTTCACTATTTACACAGCCATTTGGACAAGTTTCCGGAGAACCTTGGGGATGTGAGCGAGGAACAAGGGGAGCGTTTTCATCAGGACATTAAAACAATGGAAGAACGGTATCAAGGCCGGTGGGACCTACATATGATGGCGGATTATTGCTGGAGCTTGATGAGAGACAACCCAGAAGCTGTACATCAGAGATCAGCCAAGAAAAAAAAATTCACATAACTGCTACTTGCCATTGATCTGTGCACCATATATATGTATTGTTTATATTTTCTATTTCAATCTGTCACTATATTGATTTACTTGTACATGGACTTCGTAATCTTTGTAATTCCTTGATTAAGAATATACAAAATGTATTACTAAAAATCACGTGTTTTTATCTTGAAACCTTCGATATATAGGCTGATGAGTCATTTTCATAAAAAATTGAAAAATGCTATATCGCGAAATCCTGATGTGATAGACAAAAATTGAGTTCATATTCGTAATCAGCAGCCCAAATTCAGTTAGAATTTGTTTTAAAACCTTTTGCCAGAAATATCGTGTTGACCAGTGAATTTATCTATGGTTGTTTCCATAATGATGGTGCACGACGAATGCACTGCCGTCAATAGCACTAAAGTCGCCAGGGCAATGTTTCTTTTCGATTTCCAGACGTTTGGAGGCGTTCAAACTTGCGTTTTTTCATTCATGATTTCAGGAAAGTTAGAAGAGGCTATCTAGAGAGTCTGTGCCATTTTGTGTCTTCATCTGTGTCATGTTATGGCTATAAATTAACAAATTACCAAACAATCACCCGAGTGACGACCTTGGTAATGGGTACACTAAGGTCGCCAGCTAGTTTTTAACCCAACATTTTAATTCTCCACTCGTGGAGAATTCAGGGAAATTAAAAGTAAAGTAAAAGATGTCTAAAGATCCTTGGATGTAGAAAGTTCCTCTATCAACGCGAAAACAAATACCATCCAAGATTGAAAGGTTAAACTACCAAAGGAGCTTCTTCAAAAACTTGCAGACTCGTTACCTAACCGACTGCAGGATGTTATAAGGAAGAAAGGGAATGCAATCAAGTACTAGGATACCGGTATGTTACACAGTTTCTTGATTTTTAATGTTTTCCGAATATTTTGTTGCATTTTGACTTTTTGAGTGAGCATGTCACTGACGGCATTAGGAAGTCCGACCGCCACAACATTTGGCGGCCATTGTACAGGCATGATATAAACTACTGTGCATGCCTCTTCAGTGGCACATATACTGTAAGTCTGTAGTGATGCTAAAATTCGTAATATATGCCGCCTGGCGACACTAGTGCAGTAGCGACTATAGTGTTATTGACGGTAACTCTTCCCACACGCACAGATGTATTCAAATCAATGGTCTAATGGTTCAAGTCAATAAGTTTCCCTCCCTCCATTATAAAAAAGTATCCATAGATTACACTCTAACAACTCTTTTTCCTCATTAATGTCATGCTTGTTTTATTGCTGCATGGTATCGCGAACATTACTCTGTCTCATACTGGTAGTGGAGAGTACTCGTGTGGGTGTGATATCACAGCCTGGCACAGATCTGACGGCATGATGCTGGTTGTGATTATTTGTTATCCTCCTCTTCATCCTCCTCCTCTTCATCCTCACCCTTCTTTCTCTCCTTCCTTCCTTCCTTCCTTCCTTCTTTCCATCCTACCCTCCTTTCTCCCTTCCTTCCCTCCTACCCTCCTTCCTCCTCTTCATCCTCACCCTTACTACCCTCTGTCCTTCCTTCCTTCCTTTTTTCCTTCCCTCTTTCCCTTTCGCCCGCACTACCTCCATTTCTATAATTTCTCTTGTTAGCCTCCTCCTCCTCCTCTGCCTTCTTTTCCTCCTGCTGCTCCTTTGGCAATACGTAGCTGTAATCCCTTTCAGGAAGCTCTTGACTTCCTTTACAAGATTTACCCAATGGGTATTATTGGTCCTCACTCGTTGCTCCCCCAGCAAATCATATTACTCCTCTTTGTATCGACACAGTAATTGCTGCACAGAATAACGTATATAAATTATATATATATATATATATATATATATTAATATATATATATATATATATATATATATATATATATATATATATATATATATATATATATATATATATATATATATATATATATATAAATATATATATATATCTTGATATTTCAGGGTGACAGACACTCGTCATACTTGGGGTTGTTTATGCGCAACGTTTCGCCAAAGGCACTTGGCATCATCAGGCTAAAAATAGTTAAAAATTTAATATATTACAATGTTAAAAAGCGAACATCTAAAAAAATTATTTCTTAAGAAACAATAAAGTATTCCTATATTATCTAAAATTACTAACTAATAAATAAAATATAATTTGTACCTAACGGACCTTGGTGTGTATGCTGTCTGAGTTGGTACAATAGTTTCGTGGGTAACATTTCAGCTTGTGTGGGGCGATCGAACCGAGAGTCGGGCAATCGAAACAGTGATAAGTCATTTGAGTATATGTAGTTGGTGTGAAGTGACTTGGTTATTAAGATCAGGGGACAGATGCTTGATGTGTATGGATTCTAATAATTTAGTGTCACTAGGGTAGTGTGCTTTGGATAGGATACTAGAGTCATTCATAGAAAAAGGGTGATCTAAATCATGTGAGTGTGAGCGGATTGCAGATTGCGAAGGTGAAGAAATGGGTCGACCAGTACGTGCAAACCCCTTTATGCTCAGAAGCCAAAGGGTGATTCCTTGTCGCTCGCCGACTTCTGCGTTACAACTAGAACATTGAATTGAAAATTAGTTAGAAAAAAGGGGCTTTAGGTATAGAGTCTTTATTTTTTGAAATGAGTTCCTAAGGAAAAATAAATTAGTAAAAATAATTAAATTTTGAGTTAGGAAGATGAACTTAGTAGATCTTTGATTTTTTTCAAAGGGGTGTAACTGAATGGCCGTAAAAGGAATTTAACATAGGTGTGTCTAAATGGTTCGGTTCGTTCGATTTGGGGTTTTGAATTTTTTATCTGGGAACTTTGAGAGGGTTGCTTCAATAAATTTGGGGGGTAGATTATTTGGAAAAAAATTAGTAAGGAATTTGATCTCATTATAAAAGGGAAACCAATTAAAGAAAACTATAGCATCTGTGTAGTGGGGTTTAATAGTATTGTTTTTAAAAAAGGTTGGGGAGAAAAAAACTTTTGGTTCCCACCAGTAAAGTGGGTTTTCATAGATGGGGTGGTAATAATTATTTTACGAATAACTGGGATACCCAAAAAATGGTAGTGATGATTTTTTTTTAAATTTCATAGTGAACTTAATGTTTGGGTGGGGAGGTGTTTTTCAAATAAGGGAATGTGCTGGGTTTTTTAGAGAGAAAAAAAAGTGTCGTCCATATCGTTTATAATAAAAGGTTTAAAAGTTTAGGACAATTAGAAAACCCATGCCTCTGGTGACATAAAAAGCTTTAGCAAATAAAAACCCGGCAGACCCCCCAGGGAAACCCCATCATTTTGGACAAAAAGTTTTTTGTTAATAAAATGGAGAGTTTTATACAAAAGTTAATAATCAAGAATTTTTTTTTTTGGGTAATTAAAAAAAATGGTGTTTATGAAAAAAATTTCAGTGTTTTATTTCAAAGTCCCTTAAGGGAAAATTTTTGTAAATAGGCGGGATTCAAAACTACCATTACCGCTTTGTTTACTTAAATTTTTTTTAAATTCATGGAAAATTTAAAAAGAGTTTTAAATTGTGTTCATTACTAGTTAGGGGGTAAATTTGGGGACGAAATATTTGCTATTTTATATTTAAAAGGTCCCCTATGTACAAAATAGGACTAAGGGTTACCATTTTATGTTTTTTGGTAACCCATAAAGGCACCAGAGAAAGCCACTAGGGGCAGATTTGTCCCCCTGAAATACAAGATGTACTACCAAACTAAAAAAATAAAACTATATATTTTTTATATTTATATATATATATATATATATATATATATTTTAAATTATATAATTATATTTTTATATATATATATATATTTAAATTTTTCTATTTGTGCGTTAAAAATGCTACAAAAAAATATAAATAAATTCAGAAATAATTTAAAATATAATCTTAAGAAAAATCAAGATGAGGGGATTTCTTTCCATCTATTCAAACCCCAAAATGATAAAAAAGAAAAGCTGTGGATACCTAGTTTATCTCCCCCCGTCCCCCCGATAAAAAAAAGCAAGTCTGTCTGTATAACTCGGGCCCCGTGGTTAAGACTGTTTTATTACTTTAACGAAATTTTACCTTTGCATACCTACATACCTTTTCCCACCATTGACAAACCCAAAACAATAAAAACTGAAGCAACATCATCACCTCATCCCCACTATTACTAAAATAAATGCTTTTTTAACCTGGAAAAATGCGCTCGAGCCCCTCCAGCCTCCTTGTGTGATATGGGGCAGATTTTTTCCCACATGTTCCTTTTTAACCCCCTTCACGCCCAGATCCTAATCTAGTTTACCAAACATTTCGAAAGACTGAATCCCAATTTATGGACAAGGATACTAACAGGTATATCTATAAAACATTCTTATATTCAAAAAATTTCTTTGGGGCCCAAAATTAAATGGAAATTACGTTCGGGGCCTAAAGGGTTTAAGAAGGTGGCTTCCATGGTCTTAGTTACGATTGTCCTGGGATATGTTCGTCTTCTGGGAAATAGTTGATAAGCCGTTCTCTAAATGGCTGTAATATGGTTCTGGAGCGCAACAACTCTTAGAAATCACTGAAATAAAAAATTTATATGAGTTTTCAAAAAAGATTGCACCCAAAATTCATATATATATGCATGATTTTTTCTCTCTCTCTCCTTCTCTCCCCTCTTCTCTCTTCCCCTCTCTCTCTCTCTCTTCTTCTTTTCCCTCTCTCTCTCTCCTCTCTCTCTCCTCTCTTCTCTCCTCCCCTCCTCTCTCTCTCTCTCTCCCCCTCTCTCTCTTTCTTCTCTCTCTCTCTCCCCCTCTCTCTCTCTCTCTCTTCTCTCTCTCTCTCCTCTCTCGCTTTTTCTCTCGCCTCTTTTCACTATTATCTCTTTTTTATCTTTTCTCTATCTTTCTGATGTTAATCAAGCAAAAAAGACAGACAGGAAGGGGGGGTCTTCATTATTTATCTTGCACTGTGGAAAAAAAAAAAAAGAAAAAAGCAAAAAATAATAGTTTTGAAATAAAAAACCCTTTTTAAGGGCCCCATATTTTCATATTTGCATTTCAATAACAAAGAAAAGTAAAGTGGAAAAGTCTCAGTTTTCTGGTGAATTTTTTGGGGGTGAATTCCCGACTCCCGTTTTTGGGGAAATGACCGCCTTGTGCCGACTGAAGGAGTCAGCCCCGAAAGCGTGCAACAGCTGTAAAAAGGGGCGCAAACGGGGGGGGAAATCAACAACAGGGGCGGGAAAGGCATAAGACCCCAACAAACAGTTTAAACATTACCGTTTTAAACTTTATTTACAATTTTTTCTTTTTTTTGTCTTCTTTTACTTGGTAACATGGAAAAAGAAAACGTTCTGAAGGTTTTTTTGTTCACCCTCGAAAATACCATTTAATGCATTAGAGAAGAAGCGATCGCAATTATGTTACCCTAGAAGTAACTATAAAAGGTTTTAAAGACTAAAAGGAGATTTGCAGACCGCCTGTGTGTGTGCAGTGCGTCTTGTGGGGACCCCCGTAGCCACTATAACGGATGTGCTTTTTCCCCTTTTTCAAATGTTCAGTTAAAGCTCTGAAAGGTTGTGGTGGATCAGGAAACTCTTCATTTCAAATTTCGTGTGTGTGTGTTGTAAATGTTGTGTGTGTGTGTGTGTGTGTGTGTGGTGTGTGTTGTGTTTTTGTGTTGTGTGTGTTGTGTGTTGTGTGTGTGTGTGTGGTTGTGGGGGGTGGTGTTGTGTGTGTGTGTGTGTGTTTTTGTGTGTGTATTTATCTAGTTGATTCATCTAGTTGATTTTTCAGGGCCCAGCTGCACTCGTTGGCCTTGTCTCCATATCAAAATTCTTACATTCATCCTTATTTGGCCGAAGCCCTAACCCCCCCAGGGGGGTCCAACCCCGGCAAAACCCGTACCCATTTTCTGCTGGGTGGACAGGGGGGCGGGTTTTTAAGGGGAAACACCCCTCTGTCTCCGCTCCGCCGGGGGGTCGAAACCCCGGGGCTTCTCGGTTGTGAGCCGAGCGGCTACCATCACTCGGGTTTTGTGTGTGTGTGTGTGTTTTGTGTGTGTGTGGTTTTGGGGGTGTGGGTGTGTGTGTGTGTGTGTGTATGCCTGTATGTGTTCTTGTTTTGCAGAGCTAAGAGGTGAAAGTACAAAAATTAAAATAATTTAACAAAGCGTCGTGTAAAATCAAAAGACCCAAGGAGTAATGGATCGTAACGTAAACGTACTGTACGACCAAATTATAAAATTTTTGAGAATACGTAAATGTTTTTAAAGAATAATGAATGTTTTTAAAGAATAAATTTAAGTAAGTATATAATAAGTAATTCATCCCAGATTTTTCCCTGAAAGCCTATTAGTTTCGATGCCTTGTTGGACAAAGGAAGTAATTCGTCCATTATACTAAACAACCAGGGTGCTTACATTTTACTATATCATTTTAAAATTATTATTTTTTTTTATTATTTGAGTATAAAAAGGGTTGTCGTTATCAGAGGAGGGCGAGTCTCCCTAGAATGCCCGTTGATATTGCGTCCTTTTTTTTTTTTGTCAGCTTTCCCGGATAGATAAATTTTAAAAGCTACGAATAGAAATACGCCCCCTTCCTTTTCCCATTAAGGATCAGTCTACAACGGAAGGCCTTGGATTTTTTGTTGATTAATTTCCTAATACGTTTTAAGTTAAATATGTGATCGGTAAAGGGGACTGGGGTACAGCTGTGCAGTGTGTAGACATCCCTGCTGCAGGGTTCAGGGTGTCCCTTTATCGTGCAGCATTCCTTTGCAGGCCTTAAAGGGGGGTGTTTTGTGCCTTGGTATTCCTGATGCCCCCCCGAGCACCTCTTTCTCTGGGGATTTCAGCGTCCCCTTTGGGCCCCTATTCACCCCGCACAGCCTTGGGTTCGGATAAAGGGGGGCTAGGGCGGCCCCTTTTCGTTTAGTAAAGGTGCTGGACCATGCTGCCTCTGCCCCTGCCGGCGCTATTAAAAAAATGTAGGGCTGCTGCTGTCCGGGCTTGATAAAAAATTTACTATCATCGGGGTTGTTTGGGCGGTTTTCACTTGTCCTCGCCTGGGTGTTCTCCTTCAAGCGGCGCCGCGGTGTCACCTGGAAGCGAAACAAAAACAGCAAAGGTGAATGACCCGATCGTGAAAGTATATTTAATTGAAAATTTGAAAAACCTAATTTTCCCGTTAATGATATCACGGGTGATTTCCTTTTAAAATTTTTGGCCAATTTTAATTCCTCATCCTGCCAGTATCAAATGCATTATTAAAATTTGTTTATTATGGATGGAAATATAAGTTGTACACGGTGCGATCGGCGCTGGGGCCCCTCACCACCAACAAAAGTAGCTCCGTGTTTAACCGTTGCCTGTCTTTTTCTATGCAACCCACCCTAGTTTATTTTCTGTGACTGGGGCCCAAGGTTTCTTGTATGCAATAAAAAGAAGGTGGGTTCCTCCCCCCTTATGACTCAGGGCTTGTTTTGAGATCAAAACACAAAAAACACCGACGACTTGAAATAATTCACTTGCCGGGAAGTAACGTTTCACGTATTAATTTCAGAGCTTTTTTACCAAAGTTTTTTTTTTGAGCGTCAGTAATAGATGCAAAAAAACCCCAAGGGTTTAATCTTCCTTTTTCATGTTATTTCAGGGCCCATGTAAGCTTTTATTCCCCCTTTAAAGGGTTAAGGTATTTTCGCTCATAACACGATGTGCCTCGCTCCGTAGCTGTGATGTAACTCATTAGCTTTGATTCCGGAACCAACAACCCTAACCTCGAAGGGGAATGACGTTATCAGGGTCACTAGGGGGACTGCGGGGGAAGGGTTGCCTCAGAGTGGGGGAATGTAAATACAGAGTTTCTTTTTCGCACAATAGATAGATTGACGGGCGTCACACAGTTTGAGTTCATATACCTTTTTTTTAAATTGCTATATATATTACGTTTAATACCCAAACAAACCTGTCCTTTTTTTTAGCTCTACCCTTTTGTTTCCTTTTATGTTCATGTTTATTCTCCTCTGCTTCTAATGGGAGCCCACCATAATTCTTACCCCCCGGGTCCTCAGTGTGTCTGTAAACCCGGGTCACGAGAACCAGAGGGCGGCCCCATGGCGATTCCAAAAAGGGCGTGATAACAGTAAAAAATCCTGACGGGCGTAGAGACAAGCCGCTGGGGAAAGCAAGGAAAGGGCAAACTGGGAACAGGCGTTAGTGCGGAATTGAAGAGATAAAAGGGTTTGTGTCAAGGCTCGTTACTCTTTTCCTATTAGTAATGAAGTGTCTCCCATGTACTGTTGGGGGGCACTTTGGGGGTTGATACAAGCAAAATTTTTTGCTTTGGGTCTTCTTCCAAACACAAAAAGTGTTTGTGTGTGTGTTGTGTGTGTATTCATCTAGTTGTATTCATCTAGTTGTATTTTACAGGGCCTGAGCTGCACTCGTATGGCCTTGTCTCCATATCAACATTCTTATCATTCATCCTTAGTGTTGGCCGAAGCCATCACCCCGGGAGGCGGGTCACAACCCCCGGCTAACACCCGGTACCCATTTACTGCTGGGTGGACAGGGGCTCGGGTTTTAAGGAAACAGCCCATCTGTCTCCGCTCCGCCCGGGGATCGAACCCGGGACTTCTCGGTTGTGAGCCGAGCGTGCTACCACTACACTACGGTGTGTGTGTGTGTGTGTGTGTGTGTGTGTGTGTGTGTGTGTGTGTGTGTGTGTGTGTGTGTGTGTGTGTGTGTGTCTTGTTCATGCAGAGCTAAGAGGTGAAAGTAGCAAGAATATAACTAATTGAACCAAAGCGTCGTGTAACATCAACTGACCAAGGAGTAATGGAATCATGTAACGTAATCGTACTGTATCGACCGAATTGTAAATATTTGTGACGCAACTACGTAAATGATTTTAATGAATAAGTGAATGTTTTAATGAATAATATAATGTAAGTAGATAATAAGTAATTCAGTCTAGATTGTTCCCTGAAAGCCTATTAGTAATTCGATGCCTTGTTGGACAGACGGAAGTAATGTTGTCCATTATACATAAAACATACCAGGCTGCTTACATTATACGTATATCATTTAAATGTATTATTATTATTATTTGAGTATAAAAGGTTGTCGTTGTCAGAGTGAGGGCGAATCTCATCCAGAATGCCAGTTGATATTTCGTCCATTTTTTTCTGTCAGCTTCGCGGATAGATAATTATAATGCTACGAATAGAAATACGCCCACCTTCCTCTACGTATTAATGGATCAGTCTACAACGGAAGGCCTTGGATTTATTGCTGATTAGTTTCCTGAACACTGTTGAAGATTAACTATGGTGATCGATAAAGGGCAGCGCGTACAGCTGTGCAGTGTGTAGGACATCCCTGCTGCAGGGTCTCAGGGTGTCCTTGATCGTGCAGCATTCCTTTGCCAGGCCTTAAGGAGGGTGTTCGTGCCTTGAGTATTCCCTTGACTGCCTCCCTGAGCACCTCTTTCTCTGGTGATTGCAGCGTCACCCATTTGGCCGCTATTCACCTCGCGCAGGCAGCCTTGGGTTCGGATAGCGGGTGCTAGGACGGCCCTTTGCGTTGAGTAATGGTGCTGGACCACTGCTGCCACTGCTGCCACTGCCGGCGCTATTAAACACTGTAGGGCTGCTGCTGTCCGGGCTTGATAAAAATTATTACTATCAGTCGGGCTTGTTGTGGTCGGTGTCACCTTGTCCTCGCCTGGGTGTTCTCCTTCAAGCGGCGCCGCGGCGTCACCTGGAGCAGCGAAGCAACACAAGCAATGGTGAATGGATACACCGATCGCTGAACTGTATATTTATATTGCAATATTGTGAATACCTAATTACCTGTTAATGATATCACGGGTGATTTCCTTTGAACTTTTCTGGCCTAATTAATTCCCTCATCGCTCGCCAGTATCAAATGCATTATGTAAAATATTTGTTTATTATGGATGGAAGTATAAGTTGTACACAGGTGCGATCGTGCGCTGGAGCCTCTCACCACCCAACAAAAGTAGCTCCGTGTTTAACCGTTGCCTGTCTTTATCTATGCAACCTACTCATATGTTTATTCATCTGTGACTGGACCAAGGTTTCTATGTATGCAATAATATAGAAGGTGGCTTCCTCCCAGCCTTACTGACTCAGTCTTGTTTCTTGAGATCAAAGCAGCAAAAATCACCGCATCGACTTGAAATAAGTTCACTTTGCCGGAGAAGTGAAGCGTTTCACAGTATTATATTTCATGAGCGTGTTGCTACGACATGTTTTTTTATGAGCGTCAGTAATAGATAGCAAAAGAACCCTGAAGGTTGAATCTTCCTTTTCTCAGTGTTATTTCAGGCACTATGTAAGCTTGATTCCCCTTAAGGCTTAAGGTATTGTCGCTCATAACACTGATGTGCCTCGCTGCCGTACGCTGTGATGTAACTCATTAGCTTTGATTCCAGGAACACGAACAACCGTAAGCCTCGAAGGGCAATGACGTTATCAGGCTCACTAGGGAGACTGCGGGGACAGGCTTGCCTCAGAGTGGGTGTGAATGTAAATACGAGAGTTTCTCTTTTCGCATCAATAGATAGATTGACGGTCAGTCATCACAGTTTGATTGTTCATATACCTTATTTATTGAAATATGCGTATATATCATTACGTTTAATACCAAGCATAGCACTGTCCTTGCTTCATGCCTCTACCCGATGTGTTCCTTGATGTTCATGTTTATTCTCCTCTGCTTCTGAATGGCAGACTCCACACATAATTGCTTACCACCAGGATTCCTCAGTGTGTCTGTAACCGGCTCACGACGAACTCAGAGGACGGCCACATGGCGATTTGCCAAAGAGGTCGTGATAACAGTAAACAGGTCCTGACGGGCGTAGAGACAAAGCCGCTGGGAACGCAAGGAAAGGGCAAAGCTGGGAAGACAGGCGTTAGTGACAGCAAGTGAAGCAGATAACGAGGGTTTGTGTCAAGGCTCGTTACTCTTATCCTATTATGTAATGAAGACTGTCTCCTATGTACTGTTGGTGGCACTTTGGTCTGACTAACAAGCATAATTTCGCTTCGGGTCTTCTTCCAAACACAGAGCTTTTTTATATCGCGTCCTTCGCCTACATTATCTCGTCCATTAGTGTCGCAACTCGCTATCCTGTGAAAAAAAATATAAATATTTGTCGAGCTTTGTGTTTTGTAACCGTACGTACCGTATATGTGACCTCATAGGTCATCAATAATAATACAATATTATATATATAATGATAGCAATAATGATAACTAGAGCGCCATAGATGTCAGATCACCAGCCTTGTATTATGATGTCTATGTACTATAGCTGTAAGTCCATAACAGTCCCGCAGACACTGCTAAAAGGACGCGACACGGGACCAGTGTGTGCTGGGTCACTGAGAGGAGAGGCGGGGTGCATACTTACCTGGCGCCGGACACATGACCTATGAGGTCATTGTGACTTTGACCTTTCATCAGATAAACAATGCTCATCTTGTGAATCTTGACACCTATAGAAATATAGAAAAGTTACCTTGAGCGATGTTAGAGTTATCGTGGTTACAAACAAACAAACACTACTGAAAACAATACCACTCCGCCAGCACGGGTGATAATAACCATAATGATTACTGTAGTGGATACTCAAGACTCGTAATCCTGTTGCCGCTGCTTTTCCTGCAATCATCATCATCATCATCATTTCGCATCCTCATCTGAATCACTCATTCCCAGTGTTTTATTCCGCCGCGCCACGCATTGGTTCTCGCCTGTCTTCATTACTCAGTCGTGCATCATTATCATTGCAGTTACGAAATTCCTTTTGAGCGTCAACAACCTCCTCGTCCAATGAATATTAATCTTCAATGTTGATTTTGTTTCTCTTTGTCCTGTTATCGACATTCACAATTTGGTGCATAGCTCAGGGTTTGAGTTTGTGTTTGTTTTTCATTAACCTGCAGCTGTTGTCATTAAGCCCTTCAACACTCGGATCTGTTTATCGACTCATAGTTAGCACAGGGAAATAAGGTTTTTCCAAAATAAAAAAAGAACGTATAATAGTGATAGTTTAAAGCTCACATTCCAAGGTGACAAAGACCATTTATTTTGATAAAGTTTCTGTTGCAGGTTTCTAATTAATACTACCGTAGATAACAGTGAAGTCGCCACCTGCAGTGAAGTCGCCAGGCGCCAAATATTACGAATTATAGCATCACTACTGATTTTTATGTGCCACTGAAGATGATACACAGTAGTTTATGTCATGAATGTATAATCTACCCTGTTTCAGCGTTGTTTTATGCTTTGTATCTGCAAGTATAACTGTTGCGCATTTTGCTTCTCACGTTTTTCTTCGCACGATGACAGACAGTAAACAGTAGCCTTTCGGGCGACAGAACACAAGACTTGCTAGATCTTTCAAACTTGAATAGAATTTGTTTTCACGTTGGCAGAGGAATTTTTATATATCCAAGCATCTTCCGCAGCTAATATATATAGAGACTTGTTTTTCTTTACCTCTAATTTTCCTGAATTCCCCAGAGTGGCGACTCAACTGTTGGGTTAAAATACTAGCTGGCGACTTTACTGTAGTAGGTATAGTGAGGTTGCCACTCTGTTTTATTTTTGTAATTTGTTCATTTATAGCCCTACTATGACACAGATGAAGACACAAAATGACACAGACTCTCCAGATAGCCCCTTCTAACTTTCCTGAAATCATGGATGTAGCAATGTAACTATTAAAGCCACCACACGGCTGTAAATAACAAAGAAACGTAGAACTGGCGACTTCACTGTTATCTACGGTTGTATTATAATCTGTATCTAAAGTTGTATTATAATCTGTTTGCAAAAGTAACGAAAAATTTATTAGAATCTATTGATAATTATAATCCATAGTTATGTGGCGAAAACATCCCTACCTTGATTTGAAGAGAAGTGGGCGCGAAGTGGAGAGTATAGGAAACACTGAATATTTGGGTTCCAGCGGCGCAGAACAGCACGGGTGTCTCGCTGCCCGGCCCTCACCCTGCTTTTGCTACTGCTGTGTCTCTGTTAGGGCGTGTCTGTTTGACGATATTTAACGCAGTATTCCTTGCTACTGTACCACTGAAGTTGATTTATTTACCTTTTTCCTACTTTCGTCTCCGTTTTCTTCTATTCTTTTTTACTATTCATTTTTTGACTAACTAAATAAGGAAAATATATGATGAAAACAAAGGGTGTCACACATCCTGGCCGAGTAACAGCCGGCACCCCAGCTGAGCGCCACACACCCTAGCAAACAAAGCCTCGCCCTGGATCCCCCTCGTCAGGCCCTCTCCCTGATCCTCGCCCGGAAAGTTATGTATCTCGTAATTCTTTACTGAAGTATTGCATAAGAATGTTGTATGAATAAGAGAACATACGGCTGTATAATCCTGCTTTTCCAAGTTTAACATTAATCGAGATGTTCGGTGGAAGCTACAAATATGAAAGACTTAAAGACGAGATACGGACTTGTAATCTCGACATGATGATGTCAGATACTGAACGAACAGTTTCCAAGGAAAAACTTATGTAACCAATCAGCGAATGGTTGTAAAAGATTGAAGGTAATCACTTCAGGAAGGGAACTTAATGTGTCGAAAAGTTTTTGAATAATTTGTGTTTTGAAAAGTGTGGAATCCCAGCACTGCTGAAGGAGATCTTACGAGACATTCAGTTCCTCCTGGGAATGTCGTTTGGTATGACATTTCTATTGAAGAGTAGTGCTATTAGAGCATTAAATAAGGCGGTAAGTTTGATTGATATCATTGACAGATAAAAAGACAATAGCGATCAAACGAAAAACTTGTGAAAAACCAATATTGATGACCATCTACCACAGCTAATCTAAAAAGAAAAGAAAACAAACAAAAAATAGCCTTGGGGTTGAATTCCAGAAAAAAGGTAAAAAGAATACATTAGAAGCCAAAGATTTATGCTAGATTTTATCTTACGTTCTGTTACATCTGGCCCATGAGGGAGAATGAACGAATTTTAAGTTCAGAAGCCAAAAGGGCGCTGGTAGAGCAGGCAGGCTGTGCACTAAAAACAAATTTTTGGGACGCGGGATTACATCAAGACTGAGCCTTCCCAGTCTGAAGACTAGAGAGGGTATTGAAAACATCATTAGAGGAATCTTAACAGCAAGCATAATCAAGTCAGAGGGGGACGTGAGGGAGGGATTAGCCCAGATTCGTCTGAACAAATTCCAAAATCTAAACCAAGAGTTTTGCCTTAAAGGTAGACAAGATAATAATGATGCCATCTGGACTGAACAGACGAGGGAGAGGTGAAGAAAGTCTGATGCATTATTATATAGATATTATAGTTTTAAGGCGCCGCAACTGCGGGGTTATTGACGAAGTCTGATGCAAGAAGTCATGAGTGGAGCTGCGATGGTGGCAGAATGTGTTGAATTGAAGTAACTCTTCGGCATATAGGATTCGCACGTAGCATGTAGTACTTAATGCTGGGGAAAGTCAAGCTGTTATGCTCTGTACACGGAGAGATGGATCTGTAACATGGTAATAATGGTCATCACAAGGAAGATCAGAATAGTTGAGCAGTACAGCTTAAGATCCCCTTACTTGGTAGAGCCATGATGCCCGAGGCTCTTCCACTTTGATGGGTTTATAGGCGGGACAGGAACAGCAGGATGGAGTATGGAAGTAAGATTATGATCAAAGGAATCGGTTGGAGGAAAAGACTGAAAAGATTTTACCTAAGCTGAAGGGTTGAATGTTGAATGAAAAATAAATGTCAGGAGTATAATAATAGATCTACTGTATTAGCTTATTTCATTGAAGCGGTGAATGAAGGCAAGAGCAAATAAACACAGTAAACACTTGAAAATGGTAAACAAACAAACACACACACACACACACACACACACACACACACACACACACACACACACACACACACACACACACACACAATGGGTACTCCGTAGTGTAGGGGAAGCACGCTCGGTTCACAACGGAGAAGTCCCGGGTTCGATCCCCGGGCGGAGCGGAAACAGATGGGCTGTTTCCTTAAAACCCGAGCCCCTGTCCACCCAGCAGTGAATGGGTACCGGGTGTTAGCCGGGGTTTGTGACCTGCTCTCCAGGGTGCTGGCTTCGGCCAAAACTAAGCACTAAGGATGAATGATAAAAAAAATGTTGATATGGAGACAGGGCCATACGAGCGTCGCTCTGGCCCCGTAAAATACAACTAGATGAAACACACACACACACACACACACACACACACACACACACACACACACACACACACACACACACACACACACACACACACACACACACACACACACACACACACACACACACACACACACACACACACACACACACACACACACACACAACACACACCACACACACACACACACACACACACACACACACACACACACACACACACACACACACACCACACACACACACACACACACACACACACACACACACACACACACACACACACACACACACACACACACACACACACACACACACACACACACACACACACACACACACACACACACACACACACACACACACACACACACACACACACAGAAAATAAATAACATGAAAAATAGAGAACACAACGCGTGGGTTCCCTGCTACTGTGTGTACCATGATTGGAGGGGCAGGTGGACGCGTATGTAAAAAAAAAAAGATGCAACATTATTTTTCTGATGTGCGCGGGAGAGCTGTTGAAGCTGGAAAACTGTCGAAACGAGAGACGCGTACAGATCGACCGTGGCCAGGAAATCCAGGCGCACAGGACAGAACCTGCACAAGTTTATGGTCGAGCAGAGTACAAAAGTAACAAGAAGAGTGTAGTAAAGAGAGAGGGAAGGGCGTGTTACGAGGACACCTGCCTCTCCCAGCCACAGTGAATGGGGTGGTTGAAACCCGCCGCCAGATCACCGACGTGTAATGGGCAGTAAGGAACCCTAACGGCGTCCCTCTCGCTGATTCCCTCACACCTCCCGATGGCTTCGCTTCCGCACAGTCTTTAACATCTGTGTAATGTTGACAGAGGTGCCCGGGGTCTCGCGTGCCTTGAGTGGCCGGGAGAAAACAGATTCGGCCTAAAGGGAACAGAACAAAGCTAGAACTGTATTTGTGACTTCCTGTTTGCATGAAAGACGAGCTCCAGCCCTCCCTCC
>JACEEZ010002825.1:35000-57500 GCA_016584305.1 Chionoecetes opilio | reverse complement strand
CAAGTGGCTCATGTACAATGTTAGGATCTCCAGGTTTAAGATCAGATCTCGGAGGCCAATTCGTCTGAACCCAATGCTTCTCTCGAGCTCTGCTATCCCACATACAGAGAAAGCAGGGATACTTTATGTATCCACGTTGTTGACCAAGACGGAAGGACACCATTTTAAGGTCAACACAGATGATCCAATTGTGTTTGTCATATTGCAATAACGTAATGACTCTCTTTACATCTCCATATTCTTCACGAAGACAGACCAAATGCCCAATAGGGACTGCCCCAAAAAAAATTGCCATTGTGTAGAAGGAACACTTCAAGCTCCGTTTTGAGCTATCAATAAACCGCCATTCTTTTGGTTTGTAGATTGAAAAACCCCAATTTCTTCGTAAAAGGAATGTTATGGCAAAACACAAAAAACCGCGGGCACTTAAAAAGTACTGCGAAATGTCTTTTTGGTTTCAAAAGTATGAACCTTCACTCCTTTTCAAGTATGTTTTTCCGTCAGTCTTGATGCAGTATTTCTGAAACTTTTTTGGATAGGCCCCCAATCAGTGTAAACATTAAATCGTGCTGATCAAATCCCTACAAAAATAACCTCGTGATTTAAAAAAAAAAAAAAGGGGGAATTTTGCTTATTGGAGGGTAAGCTGTGGAGAAAAAAACTTGACGGGATAGAAAAAAAACTGACTACAGTTTTGGAATCAGCATCCCAATTTAGTTAAATAAGCTAAAAACTCTAACTCAACAAATTTTTTTTCTTCAAATTGTTCCCTAGTGTAATTTATAATAGGAGAAATACTGATGATAACGGTAACGGCAATTAGGATAGTTATATTGATATAGCAATAATAGTAATAATAATGATATAATCTTATACCGTAATAATATTATTACCTATGACATTGATGTAATATGACTACGTATTGTATAGTCAATGACGCAATCATAAAATTTAAATAATAATAATAATAATAGTAATGATATTAATGACTATAATGTTAATAATAATTGTAAAAATGATAATTATAATTAAAATATTGATTTTAATGATAATATGGATTATAACAATGATATAAATGATGATAATAACAATACCGTCAAACAACAACAACAACAATAACAGTGAAAATACTGACAATAACAATAGTGATAAGAACAATTCTGGAAAGCGTAACATTCCCTATAATATAACACAAGCAGTATACGTTATACGATACATTATACGAGCCACGTTATCTAACCCATACTGTGCAAACTATACTATAGAGTGGCCTGGGAACATGATACTAAACCTATTAAACGACACGGATAAGATGATGCAGCGAATGAAAATGAATAAAGAAGAAAACTTGGGAGGTTTGAAAGCGTGTGGGGATGGGGAGAGGTGGGTGGTGGGGGAGTGGTGAGGTGGGGGGTGTGTGGATGGGATGAGGGGGGTGTGGTGGAGTGGATGGGGCGGGGTGGTGTGGGGATGGGATGAGGCGGGGGGTGTTGGATGTGGAGGGGGCTGGTGGGTGTTGGGTGGGGATGAGGGGGTGGTGTGTGGATGTGGTTTGGGGGGGGTGGTGGCGGGTGGGGAGGACTGGGGGGGTGGGGTGTGGATGAGGTGGGGGGGGTGTGGGGTGGATGAGCGGGGTGGGGTGGGTGGGATGGGAGGGTGGTGTGGGGTGGGATGAGGCTGGGTGGTGTGTGGGTGGGGATGGGCGGGGGGGTGTGGGGATGGGATGAGGGGGTGGGTGTGGGGTGTGGATGAGGCTGGGTGGTGTGTGGATGGGAGAGGCTGGGGGTGTGTGGGTGGGATGGGCGGGGTGGGTGTGGGGTGGGTGGGGCTGGGTAGGTGTGGGTGGGGTTTAGGTGGGTGGGGGTGGGTGTGGATAAGGTGGGTGGTTTTGGGTTTGGGGATAGGCGGGGGTGTGGGGGTTTGGGGAGAGGCTGGGAGGGTAGTGGATGTGGATGAGGCGGGTGGGGTGTGGGGTGTGGATGAGGCTGGGTGGTGTGTGGGTGTGGATGAGGCGGGGTTGGGTGTGGGTGGATGAGGCGGGGGTGGTGGTGGGTGTGGAGGGCGGGGTGGGTGTAGGGTGGGATGAGGTGGGTGGGTGGGGATGTGGATGAGGCGTGGGTGTGGGGGTGTGGATGGGCGGGTGGGTGTGTGGATGGGGGAGGGGGGTGGGGTGGGGTGTGGATGAGGCGGGGTGGTGGTGGGTGTGGATGAGGCTGGGTGGGTGTGGGGTGTGGATGGGGCTGGGGGTGTGTGGGGTGGATGAGGCTGGGGGTTGTGGAGTGGATGGGGCTGGGGGTGTGTGGGGTGGATGAGGTGGGTGGGTGTGGATGGGATGAGGCTGGGGTGGGTGTGGGCGTAGATGAGGCGGGTGGGTGTGTAGGTGGGATGAGGCTGGGTGGGTGTGGGTGTGGATGGGGCTGGGGGGGGTGGGTGTGGATGGGGGGGTGGTGTTGGATGTGGATGGGGTGGGGGGTGTGTGGGGTAGATGAGGTGGGGGGTGTGTGGGGGGATGAGGCTGGGTGGGTGGGGGGATGGGATGAGGCTGGGTGGGTGTGGGTGTGGATGGGGTGGGTGGGTGTGTGGGTTGGAAGGCTGGGTGGGTGTGTAGGTTGGATGAGGCTGGGTGGGTGGGGATGGGATGAGGCGGGTGGGTTGGGGGTGTGGAGAGGCGGGTGGGGTGTGGGGTGGATGGGCGGGTGGTGTGGGGGGTGTGGAGAGGCTGGGGGGTTTTGTGGGTGGGATGAGGGGGGTGGGGTGTGGGTGGGGATGGGGTGGGGGGTTGGGATGTAGAGAGGCTGGGGGGGTGTGTGGGTGTGGATGGGGCCCGGGTGGTGTGTGGATATGGATAAGGCTGGGTGGGTGGGGTGTGGATGAGGCGGAGGGGTGTGGGGTGGATGGGGCCGGAACTCCGGTGTAGTGGTTGCACGCTCGGACAACCGGAAGCCCCGGGTTCGATCCCCGGGGGGGGGCGAAAGTAGTTGGGTGGTCTTTTTAAATCCCTACCCCCTGTCCACCCAGCAGTGAATGGGTACCGGGTCCCAGCCGGGGGTTTGTCCCCCCCCCCCCGGGGGGGTGGCTTGGGCCCAACACTATTTTCAGCAGCGGAGATCACTAGGTCGAGGCATTACCTCTAAACAAAACAAAAAAGAAAAACAAAAAAAGAGGTGGGTGGGGTGTGGATGTGGATGGGGGCGGGGGGGGTGTGGGGTGTGGATGAGGCTGGGTGGGTGTGGGATGGGGATGAGGCGGGGTGGTTTTTGGGTGGATGGGGCTGGGGGTGTGTGGTGTGGATGAGGTGGGGTTGTGGGTGGGGAGAGGCTGGGTGGGTGTGGGGTTGGATGAGGGGGGGGGTTGTGGGGGGATAGGCTGGGTGGGTGTGTGGGGGGGATGAGGCGGGTGGGTGTGGGGTGTGGATGGGGTGGGTGGTGTGGGATGTGGAGAGGCTGGGTGGTGTGTGGCTGTGGAGAGCTGGGTGGGTTGTGATGGGATGAGCGGGTGGGTGTGTGGATGTGGAGAGGCGGGTGGGTGTGTGGATGTGGATGGGGCTGGGTGGTGTGGGGTGGATGAGGGGGGGGTGGGGTGGGGGTGGATGAGGGGTGGGTGTGGGGTGGATGAGGGGGGGGGTGGGGTGTGGAGAGGGGGTGGGGTGGGGGTGGATGAGGTGGGGGGGTGTGGAGGGATGAGGTGGGTGGTGTGTGGCTGTGGAGAGGCGGGGTGGGTGTGGAGTGTGGATGAGCTGGGGGGTGTGGGGTGGGGATGGGCTGGGTGGGTGTGTGGGTGTGGATGGGGTGGGTGGGTGTGGATGGGATGAGGTGGGGGAGGTGGGGATGGGAGAGGCTGGGTGGGTGTGGGGTGGGGATGGGCTGGTGGGTGTGTGGGGTGGATGAGGCTGGGTGGGTGTGGGTGTGGATGGGGCTGGGTGAGTGTGTGGATGTGGATGAGGCTGGGGTGTGGGGTGGATGAGGGGGTGGGTGGGGGTGTGGATGAGGGGGGTGGGGGGTGTGGTGGTGAGGCTGGGTTGTGTAGAGGGGATGAGGGGGTGGGGGGTGGGGGTGGGGATGGGGCTGGTGGGTGTGGGGTGGGATGAAGTGGGGGGTGTGGGGGTTTTGGGATAGGCTAGGTGGGTGGTGGGTGGGTGGGGCCCGGGGTGGGGTGTGGGGATGGATGGGTGGGGGGTGTGTGGGGGGATGAGGCTGGGTGGTGGTGGATGGGGATGGGCTGGGTGGGGTTTTTGGGGTTGGATGAGCGGGTGGGGTGGGAGGGGGTGATTGGGGGTGTGTGGGGGGGATGGGGGGGGTTTGGGGTGGGATGAGGCTGGGGGGGTGTGGATGTGGATGGGGCTGGGGGGTGTGGGGGGGGATGGGGTTGGGTGGGGTGTGGATGGGGATGAGGTGGGTGGGTGTGTAGGGTGGATGAGGGGGGGGTGTGTGGATGGTTGAGGTGGGTGGGTTTTTTGGGGATGAGGTGGGGGGTGTGGGGTGGGGATGAAGGGGGGTGGGTGTGTAGGTTGGATGAGGGGGTAAGTGTGGGGGTGTGGATGAGGTGGGTGGTGTTTTGGGGGTGTGGATGAGGCTGGGTGGGTTGGGTGTGGAGAGGGGGGGTGGTGTGTAGGTGTGGATGAGGCTGGGGGGGGGTTTTTGGGGGGGGATGAGGCTGGGTGGGTGTGTGGGTGGGATGAGGGGGTGGTGTGTGGGTGGGATGAGGCTGGGGGGTGTTGGATGTGGATGAGGCTGGAGGTGGTGGGTGTGGATGGGGCTGGGAGGGTGTGGGGGTGTGGATGGGTGGGGGGTGTGGGGTGGGAGGGCTGGGTGGTGGTGGGTGTGGATGGGGTGGGTGGGTGTGTGGGTTGGATGAGGGGGGGGGTGTGTGGGTGGGATGAGGTGGTGGGTGTGGGGGTGTGGAGAGGCTGGGTGGTGGGGGGTGGATGAGGCGGGGTGTGTGGAGGGGGATGAGGCTGGGTGGTGGTGGGTTGGAGAGGCTGGGTGGGTGTGGGGTGGGGATGGGGCTGGGTGGGTTTTGGGGGTGTGGATGAGGCGGGGTGGTGTGTGAGTGTGGATGAGGTGGGGGGTTTGTGGGATGTGGTTGAGGTGGGTGGTGTGTAGGTTGGGGATGGGGCTGTGTGGGGTGGATGGGGCTGCGTGGTGTGTGGATGTGAGAGGTGGGTGGTGGTGGGTGGGATGGGGCTGGGGGGTGGTGGGTTGGAGAGGCTGTGTGGGTGTGTGGGGTGGATGAGGCGGGGTGGGTGTGTGGGTGGGATGAGGTGGGGGGGTGTGTGGATGTAGATGAGGCTGGGTGGGTTGGGTTGGTGAGGCCGGGTGGTGTGGGATATGGAAAGGCGGGTGGTGTGTGGGTGGGATGGGCTGGATGGGGTGGGGGTGGGATGAGGTGGGTGGGTGTGGGATGGGGATGAGGGGGGGGGTTGGGGTGGGATGAGGCGGGGTGGGTGTGGGATGTGGATGGGGCTGGGTGGGTTTTGGGGGGATGAGGCGGGTGGGTGGGAGTGGATGAGGGGGGTTGGGGGTTTGGGTGGGATGAGGCTGGGTGGGTGTGTGGGTGGGGATGAGGCTGGGGGGGTGTTGGGTGTGGATAGGCGGGTGGGTGTGTGGGGGGGATGAGGTGGGTGGGTGTGTGGGTGTGGATGGGGTGGGTGTGGTGGATGTGGAGGGGTGGGTGGGGTGGGTGTGGATGGGGCGGGGGGGTGTTGAGTGTGGATGACTGGGGGGAAGGGGAGGGATGAGGCTGGGGGGGTGTGGGGTGTGGAGAGGTGGGTGGTGTGGGTTTGGGGATGAGGTGGGTGAGGTGTGGAGGGATGAGGTGGGTGGGTGTGTGGGTGGGATGGGGCGGGTGGGTGTGTGGGTGGGGATGAGGGGGGGGTTGGGGGTAGGGAGGCTGGGTGGGTGTGGGGTGGGGATAAGGCGGGGGAGTGGTGGAGTGATGAGGCTTGGGGTGTGTGGGGGGGATGGGGGGTGGGTGTGGGTGTGGATGAGGGGTGGGGGGGGTTTTGTGTGGGTGGGTGGGTGAGTGTGTAGAGGGGGATAGGCTGGGTGGGGGTGGGGTGTGGATGAGGCTGGGGGGGGTGGGTGGGATGAGGCGGGTAGGGTGGGGGGTTGGATGAGGTAGGGGGTGTGGGGGTGTGGATGGGGCCCGGGGGGTGTGTGGATGGGATGGGGTGGGGGGGGTGTGTGGGTTTTTGGGGAGAGGGGGTTTGGATTGTGGATGGGATGAGGTGGGTGGGTGTTGGGTGTGGTGGGGTGGGTGGGGTGGGATGTGGATGAGTCGGGTGGTGTGGGGTGGGGATGAGGGGGTGGGTGTGTGGATGTGGAGAGGGGGTGGGTGTGTGGTGTGGATGAGGTGGGGGGGTGTGGGGTGGATGAGCGGGGTGGGTGTGTGGATGTGGATGAGGTGGGTGGGTGTGTAGGTGGGGATGGGGTTTATGTGGTGTGTGGTGGTATGGGGCGGGGGTGTGGGGGTGGGGATGGGGGGGTGGGTGTGTGGGGTGGATGAAGCGGGTGGGTGGAGGTGTGGATGAGGCTGGGTAAGTGTGGGGTGTGGAGGGGGCGGGGTGGTGTGTGGGTGTAGAGAGGGGGGGTGTATGGGTGTGGATGAGGGGGGTGGGGTGGTGTGGATGGGGTGGGTGGGGGTGGGGTGTGGATGGGGCTGGGGGGGTGGGGGTGGGATGAGGTGGGTGGTGTGTGGGGGGAGAGGCTGGGGGTGGGGGAGGGGGATGAGGCGGATGGGTGGGGTTGGATGAGGCTGGGAGGGTGGTGGGTGGGGGATGAGGGGGGGGTGTGTGGGTGTGGATGAGGGGGGTGGGGTGTGGGGGGATGGGGCGGGTGGGTGTGGGTGTGGTGGGCGGGGTGGGTTTTGGGGGTGGGATGAGGCTGGGGGGGGTTGTGGGTGGATGAGGCTGGGGGGTGTGGGTGGATGGGGTGGGTAGTGGTGGATGTGGATGAGGCGGGTGGTGTGGGGGGGGATGGGGCGGGTGGGTGTGTGGGTGGGATGGGGCGGGTGGTGTGTGGGTTTGGGGGATGGGGTGGTGGGTGTGGTGGGGCTGCGTGGGGTGTGGGGGATGAGGCTGGGTGGTGTGTGGGTGTGGATGAGGCTGGGTGGTGTGTGGGTGTGGATGAGGCTGTGTGGGTGTGTGGGTGTGGATGAGGCTGGGTAGGTGTGTGGGTGTGGATGAGGCTGTGTGGGTGTGTGGATATGGATGAGGCTGGGTGGGTGTGTGGGTGTGGATGAGGATGGGTGGGTGTGTGGGTGTGGATGAGGCTGTGTGGGTGTGTGGGTGTGGATGAGGCTGGGTGGGTGTGTGGGTGTGGATGGGAGTTTGGTCCACAGGGCCTTGAACCGGTTTAAGGGAACGAAAACAAAAACCGAAACGAACGAAATTATGCTCGGAACAAAAACGGAAACGAAAACGTTATTATATTTACTGTTTCGGAGCAAAAACGCTATTTTAAAATCCCTGTAACCGGTTAATAACGTTATTTTTTCGTTCCATGCAAAATTTGGTCAATAATTTCCATTTTCACTTCCAGTAGCCAAATTATTTAAGTAAATATATGTGTACAGTAGACCCTGTCTAATTCGAACTAATTGGGGGGAGACCTGGGTCGAATTAGCCAAAAAATCCGAATTATCCGATGGTATTTTTTTTATACGATATTAGATTTTGATTTTAACGATATATTTTGTTGCTTTACGCCAAATGATAGCCCTTGATCTACTTCATATTTACTTCTCTACTCATGTTGCACTTATCTGCCATAGTTTTCTAGTTATTAAAATAAACGTGATTTAAAAAAAAATTAAGGCATTACCCCTTGCAAAATTTTCAATATTTTTTGAAAAATAGGTTTGCTTGAAAATTTGTTCCTAGCAGTTTTCGGGCATGCTCAACACGAATCTGGAGTCAGTTTTCAGTTACAATGATTAGCAATCCTTATTTCAGCCAATTAACAATGACATGATACTTCCAGATATTCCTTAAGAACCACAAATTAGACAAAACTTATTGCAAGAGTTAAAAATATGATAGGCATTGCTAGATTAATCATTACTTCAATACAACGATCAGTATTAGTTTTTTCACTATTATTGTTGTTATTATTATTAATCCCTATTTCATCCACCCATGCGATTGTGCAGGTACTTATAAAAACCTAGGAATACTATACCAATCCTTTGGGACTTTTAATGCCCTCCTATGACTCCTGTAGGATGCGTGAAGGAGCGAAGAGGCCCGTGAAGGACTCTGAAGGATTTTATACAAATCAAAGGACACTTAAAAAAAATAGTTCTTCCTCCTCCCATTTCCTCTCCTCCCTTTCTTCTCCTTCCTCCTCCTCCTCTCCTCCCTTCCTTGCCCTACCTCCTTCCTTCTTCTCCTCCTCTCCTCCCTTCCTTGCCCTACCTCCTTCCTTCTTCTCCCCCTCTCCCCTCCTCGTCCCTCCTTCCCCTCCCCCCCTTTCTCCTCCTCTACTCTTTTTCGTCCTCTCACGCCAGATCACGCTAAGCAGCCGCAGCACGCACCGCATGGGAGAGGTCGGACTCCCACTAGAAAGGCTCAGGATAATTATAATTCAAACTAGCTCAAGTTATGGAAAGTTATTGAAAATTTGAATTGGCCTGAAACAGGTCGAATTATCCGAAGTTTGAATTATACGGGTTCGATTTAGAGAGGGCTTACTGCATTACATACATACATCAATTAAGTCTACTGTATTTGTTCACTTGGCAATTGACGATGTGGTTTTGTTTCAAATACTATCATATGCACCACTTTTAATTTAATTGGTGAAGAGTAACTATTTTTTACCTTGTATAATTATGAATTTTTGTCTCCGCATTGCATCACGTTCCTTTGTTTTATTACACCTTCCATTCGTGCAATCGTTGAGATATGATTCTGCAGTTTGTTTAAGAACATGCCTAGATTAATATTCAGTTTCGAAAATGGATAATATATCGTGAGTATGTGCTTAAACTTTTAAATGTATTCATAGCCTAATGCTTCGTGCGCCGAATTTTGGTGTGAGTGTCCTAAGTTCGAGTCCTTGGAGTACCACATGAAGTCATTGATCTCATTGATTAGGTATATTTAATTAGTGGGTTGGTGATATTACGATTTTATATATTTTTTGCCATATATAATATAAATAAATAATTAGTGATTCATATTTTTACGGCAACTGAGATTGCATACTCCTACACTACGCCTCCTGAATTGTATATTTAAATGTGTTGCCTTATTTAGGTCAAATAATAATATAGTTATTACGACATCTAAGGGTTTGATTTTGTTGGATACTGATCATACTGTGCACCATGAAATGTATGGCTTTTTTGCCATCTCATATTACCCAATTGAGAATAACGTTCTAACCGGTTTTCATTTCTTTCAAACCGGTTTAGGAACGTTATATTTGGAGGAGGAACGAAAAACGAAACGTTAATAATACTGTTTCTGATCGGAACGAACCGTTTGAAAAATAATTTCGTTTTCAAGCCCTGACTGTTTGGATGAGGCTGGGTGGGTGTGTGGGTGTGGATGGGAGTGTGGATGAGGCTGGGTGGGTGTGTGGGTGTGGATGAGGCTGGGTGGGTGTGTGGGTGTGGATGAGGCTGGGTGGGTGTGTGGGTGTGGATGAGGCTGGGTGGGTGTGTGGGTATGGATGGGAGTGTGGATGAGGCTGGGTGGGTGTGTGGGTGTGGATAAAGGTTGGTGGGTGGGTGTTTGGGCGTGGCGGAAAGGTCAAAGGTCGCCGTAGTGTGACCGGCGTGTTGAAGGGAAATGTGAGTGAGTTCCCAAGGTCATCCAAGGGTAGTGGAAGGAAACAATGAAGAGTCGATGTTGTAGATTCCCGGTGAAAAATAGATAGATAGATAGATAGATAGATAGATTGATAGATAGATAGATAGATAGATAGATAGATAGATAGAGTGAAACAGAAAGACAGATATAGAAATGAAAGAGCAAGGGAGAGGAAATATACGTTTAATAAAAAAATATGATCTTTACATTAAGAGAAAAAATATATATAGAAAGTAAGGAAATTGAGCAAGAGATGAAAGTGAACAGGAAATATTGAACACCTGTATTTTCTTTTGTTTGAGAAAGGTAGAGTGATGAAGTAAGGGAAATGATATACATACATAGATATATACTAGCAGGATACCCGGCGTTGCCCGTGTTTATTTTTTTGTGCATAATAATATGCATAATAATATCCCGTTCCGTCCCATCCCGTCGCATCCCGTCCCATCCCGTCCCGTCCCGTCCCGTCCTGTCCCGCCCCGTCCCATCCCGTTCCGTCCCATCCCGTCCCGTCCCGTCCCGTCCCGTCCCGTCCCGTCCCTCCCCTCCCCGTCCCGTCCCGTCCCGTCCCGTCCCGTCCCGTCCCGTCCCGTCCCGTCCCGTCCCGTCCCGTCCCGTCCCGTCCCGTCCCGCTCCGCCCCATCCCGTTCCGTCCCATCCCGTCCCGTCCCGTCCCGTCCCGTCTCGTCCCTCCCTCCCGTCCCGTCCCGTCCCGTCCCGTCCCGTCCCGTCCCGTCCCGTCCCGTCCCGTCCCTAACCAATAATATCCGAAAAATGAAGTCTCCGAAAAGTCTCCGAATTGAAAAAAATAAATCGTAAAAACCTAAGTTAAAGCCTTCCAGTTCTAATGAGACCACTTACAGCCTTCTCCGACGAAAACTGTGGGAGGAGTACGGCAACAAACATATGGACATTGCCCTTTATATATTAGATGTACGTGCACTTTTTTCCTTTTATTTGTAAATTAAATAGTTACAAACATAGCCGATAGGAGGTGTGAATATTTGCAAAACTGATGGAAAACTCTTATGAATAGTGGTATCGATATATTGAGATTTGAAAGCATGTAGGACAGGTAGAGACAGACAGACAGGTGCGGCGCGGGAAAGAGTCTGAGGTGAGGAAAGGGTGTGAATAAAACAAATAGTGAGGCATAGAATGACTGTAGGAGGATTAAAGACGTGCTTCAATAGCAGATATAATGCGAAGGTGAGTCTGTGGAAATAGGTGCGGAATACAAGTACGAGAGGGAGCGAAACAGTGATGATTAACGTCAAACAGCACTCTGTATGTACGTATGCCTGTTGTGTGTCTTGAGTCTATTCATAACCTCCACATAAGCCTCACCCATATTACAATGATCGTACTTTTCCCCGTCTTATTCCTTCAAACAAGCATACAATTTACCAATTGCAAGTATTTATCTATTGGTAAGAGACATGTAAAGGTATTGCGTGGACGGTACTGAGGGAATATGAACCGTGAGACAACGCGTGCATGAAAAGTGTGCTGGGAAGGCTGTAAATTATTCACGGCATTCATTGATATTCTACAACGTAAAGGGGTGGCGGTTCATGGAAGTTATTGTGCGGGTCTTAGTGTATATATAGGATGTGGTGGGAGAGTTGTTGAAGGTTCTGGTGGTGTTTTTTGAAGGGTATCACTGCATATGCCAAGGTTAAATGAAGTAAAGAGGTGGCTGCCGATATGATATCCGAAGGAATAAAAATGTCGTTTACTATTTATTATTATTTTTATGTAGTGTGTGGGAATGGGTAGACGGAGGGGTGAAGTTATGGTCAAGAAGATCGACCAGAGTTATGTTGATATTTGTTTACTTCCAAGTGAACATATAAAAACCACTTGTAAGACAGAGGCCAGTGTATATCAAAGAAGAACCTTAACCATGATTATATCCATTTTATACACATGTGATAAATTTCTTGAGTTAACCCCTTCGCGCCCAGATCTTTCCTTTGCCAAAAAAAAATTGATTGTTGTCGAGCCATAACATTTCGAAAAGTAACTGAATATACCAAATAAGCTAGTGGACAAGGATACTAAACAGGTCATATCTATTACATATTGTTTATATTAACTAAAAATCGTCTAATGGTAGCCAAATTACAATGAAAATTACGTTCTGGGCCGTTCTAAAACGATTAAGTTCTAAAACAGTTTTAAAGAGGGAGATAAAATATGGATCATGATAAAGTAGGGAGGCCACGAGAAAGCTTGGTCCATTTTATGTAAGAGAGCTGAATGTAGACACGACAAAAGAAGGGAATGAGTGTGGTGGCAGCAAGGGTAGGTTAGGTTAGGTTAGGTTGGGTTGGGTTGTGTTAGGTTAGGTTGGGTTGGGTTAGGTTAGGTTAGGTTGGGTTGGGTTGGGTTAGGTTAGGTTAGGTTAGGTTAGGTTAGGTACAAGGGAGAATAACGAGGAGAAAAACGATGCGTGGATGAAGAGGGGATTTTAAAACAGTGTAGAGAAAGAAAGCAGAGAACAAAAGTATGGAGGATCGGAAAGAAAGTGTGGCGTGACAGCAATAGAAGAGGAGAATAACGAGGAGAATGAAAAAAAGTTGAACGTTTTTTGCAAAATTGATAAAGAAGGAGGATATAGTATTTTTTTTGAAAGTAGGGACTTTTTTTAATATTGAGGGTTTTTTCGGCGTTTTAAAAAAGGGAAAGGGGGGAAAAAGGGGGTGGGGGAACCGGGGAAAATAGGTTTCTTTTTCGTATCTTCATTATCGGTTTTAAAGGAAGGGAAGTAAGGTTTTGGGGTTTTTTAAAATCATGCATATCAATTTTTTTTTCTTTTTTTTTCCATTAATTCGATAAGGTCGACTTTTTTTAAAAAGAAAAGGGGCAAGGGGGGTTTTTTTTGGGGGGAAAATTTGGGGTTCCCCCTTTTGGGGGAAGTTTAATTAACTTAACACTATTTGTATTTTAAAACTAAATTTTTCCCCTTGTAAAAACCCTTATTTAAAAAAATTACCCTTTTCCTTTTTATAGTTTTTATTTTTGGTAACTGCGTGAAAAAAAAATTTATGGGGGATTTTTTAAAATTTAAAAGGGGAAAAAACCTTTAATTTTAAATTAAAAAAATTTAAAACCCTTTAAAAAATTTTTTTCCCCCCTTTTTTTGGGGGTTAAAAAAAAGGATGGGGAAGAAAAAAGAGAAATTTAAAAAAAGGGGAGTTTGGGAAAAGGAAAAGGGGTTTTTTTGGGGGGGGGGTTGTTGGGGGGGGGAAGGGAAAAAGGGGGGGGGAAAGAAGGAGAAAAGGGGAAAAAGGGTGGAGGGGGGAAAAAAGAGAGAAGAGGGAAAAAATGGGGGGAAAGAAGGGGAAAAGGGGAAAGAAAGAGGAAAAAAAAAAGAAAAAGAGGAAAAAAAAAAAAAATAATAAAAAAATGGGGGGGGGTTTTTTTGGAAAAAGGAGAAAAAAAAGGGGGGAAAAAATTGGGGGAGTTTTGGGAGAAAAAAACTTTAAAAAAAAAACCCAACCCCAAAAAAAACCCCAAATTACCCAAAAAAACCCCCAAAAAAAACCCAAAAAAAAAAAAAACCCAAAAAAAAAAAAAAAAAAAAAAACCCAAACAAAAAAAAAAACAAAAAAAAAACAAAAACAAAAAAAACCCCCAAAAAAAAACCCCTTTGCTTTTGGGAAAAGGGGTGGGGGGTTTTTAACCCCCCCAACCAAAGCCCCCCCACCCCCCAAAACAATTTTTTCCCCTTAAAAACCCGAGTTTCCCCCCCCAAAAAAACCCCCGGGTGTTCCGGGGTGACCCCCCGGGTGTTTTCCCCAAACCCCCCAAGGGAAGTTTTGGTTTGGGGGGGGCCCCCGGGGGTCCCTTCCCCCCTTAAACTAATGATAAATAAAAAAAAGAGCGGGCAAATTTGTTTTTTAAAATTTAGAAATGTTTTTAAAAAAATTTTTTTAGTTTTTTTAAAATACATTGGTTTTATTTTTTAAAAAAATTTTTTAAACTTTTTTTGGGTATTTAAATTTTATTTAAAAAATAAAATTAAAAAGGTTAATTTTATATTAAAAATTTCCTTTTCCCCCCGCCCATTCAACCCCCTTTATTTAAGTCCCCTGTTTCATGCAAAAATTTCCCTTTTTAAGGAAATTTTTTTAAAAAAATTTCTAAAAAAAACCAAAACGGAAACCCTAAAAAAAAAATTTTTTTTTTGGGCATTTCAGAGATATGTATTAAGTTAAAGGGGGGGTTGATAATCACATTTTATTTGCCTTTGACAAAATGAAAAAAAATTTCGGGGGTAATTTTTTCCTTCAAAATTTATTCTTGCATTTGGGGAGGAGGGGGTGGGGGGAAAAGGGGGTGGGAAAGGGGGGGGGGGGGACAGGGGGGGGTCCGGGCAGGGGGTGGCCCTTCGAAAAGTTTCCTTCCTGGTTGTTCACCGTTCTGTTGGGTTTTTTTTCACATCATTTAAAATTTTTTTTTTAGCCCTTTATGATATTTTCTCCAAGTTTTTTTGTTAAAGTGGTTCAAGCGTTAGAAATTACAATTTAAAATGCCGGGGAAATTCCAAAAGGGAGGGGTTTTGAATTTTAAAAATTTTTTTTAAATGAAAAAGATTTGGGAAATTTTAAATTTTATAATTTGTGTTTTTAAATGAAAAAAAAATATTTAAACTTATGATTTAATTTGGATTAAATTTTTTTTAAAAGTATTTAAAATTTTTAAAAACAAATTTTTTTTAGTATTTAGTATTTAAAAAAAATTCAAAAAGTATTTTTGTTTTAAATTTTAAAACACCAAAAAAAAAACACAAACCCACCCCCACACACACACACACACACACCACACACACAAAACAAAACACCAAAACACACACACAAAAACCCCACACACGCAACCCCCCCCACACCACACACATGGGCACCACCCCCCCCAACAAACACCCCCCCAGAAAACCCCCAAAAAAAAAAACCCGGCCCCCCCCCCCAAAAAACCACAAACCCAACCACAAACCCAAAACCAACCACCAAAAAAAAAAACCCCAAAACCAAAACCCCCAAAAAAAACCGGGGGAAAAACCAAAAAAAAAACACACCAAAAAAACCCCCATACAAAAAAAAAGAAAAAAACCTTTAAAAAAAAACAAAAAAAAAAACACAAAACAAAACCCCAAAAAAAAACAAAAAAAAAACCCGGGGGGCCAAAAAACAAAAAAAAAAAAAAAGAAAAAACACCCACCAAAACCCCAACACAACCCCACCCCCCAAAAAAAAACCCAAACCCAAAAAAAAACCCCCCAAAAACAAACCCCCCCCCTTTATCCGGGGAATCCTCCCCTTTTCAAAAAAAATTTTTAAAAACCCCCCAATTTTGGGGTTTTGGGGAAAAAAAATTTACCCTTTTTAAAAAGAAGGGGGGGGGTTGGGGGTCGACCCGGGGGGGAAAAGGGGGGGTCCAGCACCAGGGGGGAGGGGGGGGGGGTTGGGGGCCACACCACCAAGGGGGGGGGGGCTGGATTAGCCCGGGGTTAAAAAAAGGGGGGGGGGGGGGTGGAAAGGCTACAATGGCCGGGGGGGGGGTAAAAATTAGACCCGGGGGCCCAGGGAATGGGGTTAAAAGGGGAAAGGGGGGGGTGATTCCCCGGGGGCCGAAGGGGGGGGGGCTCCCCCGGGGGGGGGGGGCTAGGACCCCGGGGGAAGGGGGGTGGATCCACAACCCCCCGGGAAGGGGGGGCATTCCCCCACCAGGGGGGGGGGGGTGGGGTTTGCCCCAGGGGCCAAAAAGGGGGGGGGGGGGGGGGGCCCCCCCCAAAAATTGGGGCCCCCGGGGGGGGGGGGGGGTTTAAAAAAAGGGGGGGGCAGTCTCAAAAAAGGGGCCGGGGGGGGGGGGATTTCCCCCAAAACCGGGGGGGGGGGGGGGGGTCCCCCCCCCGGGGGGGGGGTGGGTTCCCCCCCCCGGGGGGGGGGGGGGCCCCCAGGGCCGGAAAGGGGGGGGGGGCCCCCCCCGGGGGGGGGGGGTGGGTTAAACCCCCCAAATTGGGTTAAACCCCCGGGGGGTTTTTCCCCCGGGGGGGGGGGGGGGGGGGGGGTCCAAAAACCCCCCCGGGGGGGGGGAAAAAAACCCCCCAATTTTTTTTTTAAACGGGGGGAGGGGGGAAATTTTGGGGGGGGGGGGGGCCCCAACCGGAAGGGGGGGGGGTTAGAACCCGGGGGAAGGGGGGGGGGGGGCCCCCCCCGGGGGGGGGGGGGGCCCCCCAAAAAAATGGGGCGGGTTGGGGGGGGGGCTGCCCAAAACGGAATTTTTTTCGAAACGCCAAAAAGGGGGGGGGCCCGTTTTTGAGGGGGGGAGGGGCCCGGGGAAGGGGGATTCAACCCCAAAAAAAACTGGGGAAAACCGGGGGGGGGGGTTTTTAAAAAAAGGGGGCCGGAAAGGGGGGGGGGCTCACCCCGGGGCCCGGGAAGGGGGGGGCTGGAGTCTCAGCCCGGGGGGCCCGGGGAAGGGGAGGGGGCCCTGGAGTCCCATACCAGGGGCCGGAAGGGGGGGGGGCTGGGCCCTCGCACCAGGGCTTTAAAAGGGGCCCCGGGGCATGATGTGTGAATGTGATTAAAAAAATTTAAATAATATATTCTTTTCAAAAAGCTATCTTTTAAAAAAAAAATATGTTTCAGTTTTGACTCTATAGGGGAAAATTAAAACATTTTTTTTGGGGGTCGCGTCCTCCCCTTCAGGCGGGTATCTCACCTTTAATTGACAAAACAGGGACGGAGGGGGGCGCCCTGAAAAGGTTTTTTGGATTTAAATCAATTTGATTTTAATCCCCTGATTTAATCAATTGATTTTAATCACGGGTTTTAAAATAAAAGTTGATTTTAATCACTGTTTTTAAATCAGGAAAGTTATTAAAAAGGGATTTTTTTTTAAATCCGATTTAAATCAAAACCCTTTATCATTTTTTTGAAAACGAGAGGGGAAAAAAGGGAAAATTTAAACCCAAATGGGCTGTATGAAAAACCAATTGTATCATTGTATATAAGTATATCAAAATGAGACAAAATGAGGGGTTGGAGAACCCACTGTGGCACTTTGAGATAGCAGTTGCCATGTGGCTTTTTTTCAAAAGCAAAAATTATTTTTTCTAAATTATAACAGTTTTAATTTTTTTGTTGTACTGTACAAAAACCACCTACTAAACCAAAAGTTGAATGTGCGTGTTATTTTTGTTTATAAAACCAAAGTAAATTTAAACCCCAAAAGCTTAATACCCTTTTTTGATTAATTATAAAACCAAAAATATGTTTATCTTTTTTTAAAACCGCCGAAGAAATTTATTATTACAACAAAACCCCCTTGAATCCAATTGCCTTCCCATCGGGGAATCAATAGAAAGGATGCCCTATGAAAAGTTAGCCGAACAGTATATATAGAAAAAATCAGGCAAAAATTTTGTCTAGCTGACTCTCATCCCCGGACAAATTTTCCTTTCTAGGGCCACTAGGAGGTTTTTAACCGGAGGTAAAATTAAAAACCTTTTTGGTTGTTTTGGGGGGGGAAAAAAAGCCTTGCAGGACGGTAAAGACCCCCCCATTTTGGGATCCCCCACCCCTGGGAAAACCACAAATGGGACGGGGCCAGTCCGGATGTTTTTTTGCGAGCATCGGGGCAGCCGGGGCCAGCCAGCCGGCCCTAGACCGGCCCGGGAAAACGCCCCAAAAACGTGCTTATAGACTAGGCCAAATTGATTAAAAAGGGCCACCCACAGAAATAAAAAATATGAAAATTCAGTTTGTTTTTCCCATTTTTAATGCTTTTTTTATGCATTTAAATTTATCTCTTTTTAAATTTTTAAAAAATAGGGTTAAAATAATATCCTCTATTATTAATTTCATTTAAAACATAAAATTTAAATAAAAATAAAAAAATCGTTTTAAAAAAAAAATAAATATGTTTTTAAATCAAAAAAATAAATTTTTTTTTTCATTTAAAAAAAAAAAAAAAAATCTAAAACCCCTGCCCTTTTACATTATAAAAGTGAAAAAATAAACAAACCTTTAGGTGGAAATGACGTTATAAAAATATCACCCCACCTCGTTTGCCCGGGGGATCACAGTTTTGTCCCTTCGTGTCTGTGCAGTGATCGTCACCCGTCAGCTTTCTTGTCGTGTCATTCTCCAGTATTCCCCAAAATTTTTTCTTCCTTTCATTAATTTTACAGCTTTTGGGCTTTTCTACAATCTGCCTTCCTTTACTTATTTCAAAATCAAGTCTTTTCTCAACCCCAAATCCTGCCCCAAATTTTTTTGTCATTTCTGGGCCTTCTAATTAGCCTCTTTTTTCCCCCCCCTTCACTCGGGCGCCATTTTACCTTCTCAATTTTAAACTAGAAGATCTTTTTCCCCAACATTCTTCCTTTGTATTCATTTTTTAGTGGGTTTTTCCCCTTTTTTGTTCTTCGTGATTCTTAACCCCCTTGACGAAAATTTTTATTGGGAATTTTGGGTACCATTTTAAAGATTTTTTAAATTTTTATAAAAGCAAAAATTTTTCAGATTATACCTGTTTAGTACCTTGGGCCACAAATAAAAATGTATATTAAGTTACCTTTTGGAAATTTTATGGGGTAACAAAAGACGATTTAATAATAAGCAAAAGGGAAAAAATCTTGGGTGTGAAGGGGGTTTAAAGTTCCCGAAATCACGGGAAACATTTCCTCCACATTGAGTCCTTTTACCAGCCCCCCTTTTAAGCCTGTTACCATCCCCCGAGTCACTCCCGGAAATCGATTTTTTATACTCCCTTTCGTAAATGTTTTTCCGGGACTTTTAATTTTTGGTTCTTACTCCCATGAGTCAACGGGGCTTTTTTTTTTTTGAACTTTTCAGGAGTGTAAAAGAATTACTTACGTGAAGAGTTCTACTGAAAAATCGTAAAGGGGTCGTAAAGTATAATGGGGGGTTCGGGCGACTCACAAACCCTAAGGGGCCCGGGAAGGTATGCTCCTACAACGCCCCTTTCCCCCCCCAAACCCCCCCAAAACCCCTTTTGCATGAGCCTGTCTGAGCCAAAAAGGGTTTAGAAATTTTCCCAAAAGGGAAAACCGCTTATGATACGGGCAAAAGTTTTGGGAAAAAATGAAGAACCCACTAAAGAGTGACTTTGTTGAAAGGTTGGCGTGTATATTACTTGAGAAAAAGAAAAGAAAAAATGAAAAGTTTGGGATTTTTGGGGGTTTGGGGAAAAAGGGTTTGGGTATGGCTGTTTTTTGAGGCCCCGGGAGGGTGATGGTGGATGCTGTTAAAAAAGGGTTTAACAAGGACTTAACTTTACCATTAGAAGATGCTACTGTCTTTTGTGCATGTTGTGTTAAAAATTGTGTTCACGATAAGTACATAGCAGGGTGTTTTCACGCCCAGGTCTTTCCTCTGCTATAATAGTCTGTTGTCTGTTGTTAGCCATAACATTACAAAAAGTAACTAAATATACCAAATTAGCTAGTGGACAAGAATACTAAACAGGTCCTATCTATAATATACTGCTTATATTCACTATAAATCGTCTTATGGTAGTCAAATTACAATGGAAATTACGTTCTGGGCCTCAAGGGGTTAATAGGTTGTGTGCTATAATGATCCTCTCTTGCTGGGGCTGTGGATGTCGCTAACGCAAGCCCTTAACCCAAGGATAACCAGAGATGCCTAAAAGTAATATGTCTCGTCTATTCGTCCTGATAATGCAAATACATTACACTTTCTTCATTTTCAAGTGTTCAGGATGGCACACTGTTTATAGTTCATCATTGTCGCTTGTACTGCTGAGCCTCGCATCTTATTTATCCCTCATTCCATTTTTTCAGCTCTACGTTGCTGTTGTTTATAATGTATGAAGTGTTGACAATAGTTTTAAGTGATGTGCATTCTGGGAAATTATCTGGATGTCTAGTTCAACTCGCGGCCTGGAAAGTTTCGGATACAACCAAGTTTTGGTGGACTTTAGAAACAGGCATCGCTTTGAGCCACGGCAGAAGGAAGTGGTGATGGGGATGGTAGTTGTGGACAGAGGCGGATGGTGGTGGTAGGAGGGAATGGATGGGTAGATGATTGTTTGATGGTGGTGGATATATGGGTGGAGGGTTGGTGGTGGTGGATGATGGATGGATGGTTGGATGATTGCTTGATGGCGGTGGATGGATGGTAGAGGGTTGGTGGTGGTGGATGGATGGTTGGATGATTGCTTGATGGCGGTGGATGGATGGTAGAGGGTTGGTTGATGGTGGTAGAGTAGGTAGCTGAAAATTATAATCATGCGGTGGTGGTGTTGGTGAATTAGCTGGAGGAAAAAAAAAGGCACTAGCATGATTATGGTAGTCAGGTATTACCGGGAGCATAGTCATTGCAGGGTAATTAACTGTTTTTCTAGTAACTTTATTGGCCAAAAGAGATAAAAGTAAGATTACCATAACGAATAAATGGCATTTCTATGTCTTGCGAGAATCATGAGAAATAGTGTTCCACTTTAAAACCCCTTCATATAGGAAAAGTTTTTACATTATCCTGCTTTTTCCCTCCCCCTAAACCATGGCCCCGTGCGGCCCCAAAAACACTATTAAACCAGGGGGTGAATGACTTAAGTTGGCCCAAAATAAACCCCGGGGGGAAGCCCCAGACAAAAGTTCTTTGGTAAAATTTTGGGGGGGAAAACAGGATAAAAGGGAAGCAGAAAGACTTCCCGGGGGACACTGTTTATTTCCACGGGGAGGGCACTGAACAATTTTCCAAAACCGTGAAACAGAGCTTAAAAAGGGGGGAGGGGGAAAATTTCACGGTAGAGGAGTAAAGTCGTTCCCCAAAAACCATAACCGGGTGAAATCATCAGCAAAAAAGGGTTAAAGGCCCTAAACTTATTACGCGTGCTACATGGGGGCTTACCAATCACCGGGGGGAGCGCGTAAACTAACAGCTGTGCACCCAAATAATAACCGGTGGGTGGGCCGAAATGAAAACTATACCCCGGGTGGGTAGGCACGTGAACTATACACCGGTGGGTGGCAGAGTGAAACTATACACCGGGGGTAGGCAGCGTGAAATATCCCCCGGTGGGTAGGGGCAGCGTGAAACTATAAAACCGGGGGGGCAGGTAAAACTATACACCGGGGGGGTAGGCGCTGAAACAAAACCCGGGTGGGTGGCAGCGTGAAATAAAACCCGGGTGGGTAGGCAGCGGGAAAACAAATACACCGGGTGGGAGGCAGCGTGAAACTATACACCGGGGGGTGGGCAGCGTAAAACTTACCCGGGGTGGGTAGGGGCGTGAAAACTATACCCCGGGTGGGTGGGAGCAGTAAAACTAACACCGGGGGGGTAGGCAGGGGGAAAAATAATACACCGGGGGGTAGGCACGTAAAAACTATAACCGGGGGGGTAGGAGGGTGAAACTAATACCCGGGTGGTGGGAGGGGTGAAACTATACCCCGGGTGGGTAGGCACGTGAAATATACACCGGGTGGGTAGGCAGCGTGAAACAATCCCCGGGGTGGGTGGGCAGCGGTGAAACTATAAACCGGGGGGTGGGCAGCATGAAAAAAACCGGGGTGGGTAGGCAGCTGAAAAAAAAACACCGGGTGGGTAGGCAGCAGTGAAACTATACCCGGGGGGGTGGGCAGGTGAAACTATACACCGGTGGGTAGGGCAGCGGTAAAACTATACCCCGGGGTGGGTAGGCAGCGTGAAACTAATACCCCGGTGGGTAGCAGAGTGAAACTATACACCGGGTGGGTACAGCGTGAAAACTAAACCGGGTTTGGTGGGCAGCAGGAAACTAATACCCCCGGGTGGGTGGGCAGCATTGAAACAAACACCGGGGGGGTAGGCAGCGTGAAACTAAAACCCGGGGGGGTTTGGCCAGCGTGAAACAATACCCGGGTGGGGGGCAGCAGTGAAACAATACCGGGGGGGTAGGCGCGGTGAAACTAATCACCGGGGGGGGTGGCAGCGTGAAACATACCCCGGGGTTGGGTAGGCACGTGAAACTATACCCCGGGTGGGTAGGCGCGGTGAACTAATAAAACCGGGTGGGTAGGCAGCGGTGAAACTATACCGGGTGGGTAGCAGCTGAAACTAATACACCGGGTGGGTAGGCAGCAGGGGAAACAAATACCCGGGTGGGTAGGCAGCGTAAAAACTAATACACCGGGTGGGTGGGCAGCGTGAAACTAATACACCGGGTGGGTAGGCAGCGGTAAAACAAATACCCCGGGGGTGGTGGCCTTTAAAAAATACACCGGGGGGTAGGCAGCTGAAACAAATACACCGGGGGGTAGGCGGGGTAAAACAAATCCCCCGGGGGGTAGGCAGCGGGAAACAATAAACCCCGGGGGGGTACCTTTAAACTAACCACCGGGTGGGTAGGCGCAGGAAACTAGTACACCTGGGTAGCCACTAACTATACCCGGGTGGGTGGCCGGTTTTTTTAAAACTTCCCTTCCCTTCCCTTCCCCTTCCGGTCTTCCCTTCACTGCTTACCCTTTTCCCAAAATTTTCCCCCTTTTACGCTTAAACTTCCCTTCAGGGTTTTTCCCCCTTCCTTTCCCTTCACTTTCCCCAAACTTTTCCTCTTTCCTCTTTTTTTTTTCCTTTCTTTTTTTCTTCCGCTTCTCTCTCTTTTCTCTCTCTCTCTCTCTCTCTCCTCCCCCTCTCGCTCTCCTC
>JACEEZ010002825.1:7500-30000 GCA_016584305.1 Chionoecetes opilio | reverse complement strand
TGCTATTTAGAAATACAAGAAATGGGTAGAGCCGTCGACCTCCATAAATGAAAGTGGCGCATGTTGTTGTTTTTATTGTTGGTGTTATTCTTGTGGTGGTGGTGGTGGTGGTTGTCATCAAATCATAACAAACATGCTGCATATGCGGGTGACAGATGGTGGTGGCGCTATCATGGTGATTATATTGATGGTGATGATGGTGATAGTAGCGATGGAGGTATTGTGGATGACGACAGAGATAGGCATGGTTGTGATAGTAATCACGATGATGGTGAGTGGTCGTAGAGATAGTCGTGGTGGTGGTAGCAGTAGTGGTGATGACAGTGGACGAAGTAACATAAGCAGTAGTGGTGTTGGTGGTGATGAGTAATACGGTATAATCTGGCATCAAACGCGACACAAAGCGGTGGGTGGCAAGTGTAGGAGTAAAAAGCATGAATGCTGGAATGACAGTGTGTTGTGCGGTGCCTGCGTCCCTCTGACCACGGGCCGGGTGGGTGGGTGGGTGGGTGGGTGCTTGCAGGCAAAACGAGACACTCCATCTCACTCACTTAACAAAACAACACAGTAAAGACGATGTTGTTTGCCTGGATTGTGACCTTCACCACACACACAAAACACACACACACACACACATACACACACACGCGCGCGCGCACACGCACACATACACACACATACGCGCGCGCGCACGCGCACGCGCACACGCACACACACACACACACACACACACACACACACACACACACACACACACACACACACACACACACACATTACCAGTACAAAGGCTGCATTCCCTCCTCACGTAAGGGTAAGAGAGAGAGAGAGAGAAAGAGCGCGAGGGACGGAATTCCTCCGGTAATAGCGGTCGTCTCTTTCCCTTTCAACTCCCTTTTGCCTCTTCTTACCCTAGTCTCCATTTACGGTCTTTTGTTTCCTCTCCTGATTTATGTCTTTGAAAACAACGGAAAAGAACATTTGCTTCGTAAATCCATTTTTTGCTAAATTTCGAGGATTATTTTACCCGTCGAAGCAGCCCAAGACATGGCAGGAAACAAACGGGAGGATCGCCGTCTGTGGGCTGTCTGCTTGAAGGTGGTGCTCTTGTCCCGCCAGAAGGTCAGCGCATGCAAGGCCAAGAAAGAGCCAAGGCCCCTCTCTTGGCCTTGAGCGCATGTATGGCAGCCATGTCAGCTACGTATTCCCGGAAGTATCCTCTTTTCGCAGGCGTAATGGGGACTGGGTTCGCTCGATACAGCATTACTTGGTCGTGTTTAGTGAATCAGTGTTTTTTGTACTTTTGTCTTAAAAACAAGAGGAAACGCGTGTCACTAAGAGTTAATTCGCTGCCTTGTTTGCGAATATGCATCCTTTGCAACGCTTGACGGGCACAGGCTCTCGGGTGCCTCCCTGTGTGCCGATGGTTTGTCCCGCGGTCTCCACGAAGACACCGAAAAGAAAGGGTTTTATAGACCCTAGTAGGTATATATGTGATTGCAAGCATGAAGAAAATGTTTGTATTTGATATCTATCAATAGTGATTATTTGTATACTGTGCCACATGAGCTCGGTTGAGGAATTCGAGAAATCATGATGTAGTTAACAATAATGTCTGAAGGCAATAACGTCAAGATGAATTATTTGGTGCAGGCAATAAGCAACTACTGTTTGGCCCAATGCCACCTGCAAACAGCAGCGTGCTCCTGTCTTGTTACAATGGCACCGTTTTTGAGCGGGGACTGACATTTTAAAATATATCACACGTGATAAATACAGAGATGTGTGTGCAGGAAGCAAACCAATAAATAGCCTCATTACTGTGTAATGGCAAACCTGTTGCCATCTCGCGCCATATTCGGTGCTCGGCAGCTGCAAGAACCATCTGCTGTTAGCTCTATTTTTCAGCACGGCCCTGAAGCTTTATTCACACTGACGTGATCTAGGAAGCCAGTTATGTGCTGACACCTGCATGTGTTGATTTTATAGTGACATTAACAGAAAGGTCAGGCACCATCGACTCCACAGGTGTGTCTATCCCCCTGGCGAGGACCCTTTACATCCTGTTTCTTCGGTCAGTTGTTGACTATCTGTCCCCTGCCCTTAGTCAACTTCCCAGAAAAGCACTAGAGCCTCTTGAAAAATTTCAAAATCGAGTCATGAGGTTCATCGTGGGGTGTCCTCTCTCCACTCGCATAGTCAACATGTAGTCTGAGCTCGACCTGCCCCCACTTATGGAGAGGATTTATGCCAATGTGACCTATCTCTCTGTCAAGTGTCTCCACTCCCCCTACCTTGCTCCGCACTTCTCTGCTGTCATCAGAACATCGCTCGACCCAGACGGGACCCAGACTCCCACTTCGACCTGGTGGCCACAACCTCATCAATGCAGTGTGCAACAACCTTCGTAGCCTTGATATTACTGTCCCCGAGGAGGCAGCTGTCCCTGGCTTACCACCGTGGCGGGTTCCTCTCCCTATTGTCACTTTTACACCGACCTCCAAAGACGTCCCTCCCCTCCTGCAGAAACAATTAGCAGTGGAGACCATCGCCGATGTGTCTACGTCAGTCCCCGCTGCACCCCACATCTATGTTGACGGCTCAGTGCAGGCAGACGGGAGTGCAGCGTGTGACATGTTCTCTCCCACCATGGAACCGCCTGGGGAGGATGAATGGCTCGGCCGTAGGCTACCTAACTCATCGAGCTCCACCTTCTGCGAACTTCACGGCATCCTGGATGCAGTAACTTTACTTGTTCAACGACGAGCGAATGGGGTAATAGTCTGTGACTCCCAGTCTGCTCTTTACGCCCTCTCCTCGCCAAGACCCAGCTGTGGCCGTGTTGTACGAGACATACTGTGTCAACTCGCCATCGCCCACGATGCATCTCTTGTCGTGTTCTTCGTGTGGACGCCTTCTCACATCGGGCTGGCTGGTAATGACACACTGGATCGACTTGCCAAGGCGGCCTGTGCGCTGGGCTTGGATGATGCGAATGCTGTGCCCTCCCTCCGCTGCCTTCGAAACAGCATATACTCAGCTGCTCACGCCATAATTGTGCATCGCAGGGACGCAGACAGGGCCCCCAGTGTGTCCATACAGCACCATGACAACTTTCTTCGGTGCAAACACAAGTATCACCGACATCGGCTCATGGTACGTCGGCACAATGTTGTCAGTGCTCGCCTCAGGTTGGGGCACCGGCCAGTGTGGTAGGTCTCCCAAGCAGAGGACGTGCCACACTACTCCTCCTGTAAAATGTGTAACCGTCCCAACGCCAACATCCTTGACCACTACTGCCTTCAGTGCCCCACAGGGACAGTCTTATTACCACGGGGGCAGAACTTAATTCAGATTTGTACACATTTACTCTCGAATGATAACTTGGAGGTCCTTCTTGCTCGCCATCCACACTTTGGTGGCTGTTGATTGTACATATACTTTGTCCCTTTGTGTGTGCGTGTGTGTGTGTGTGTGTGTGTGTGTGTGTGTGTGTGTGTGTGTGTGTGTGTGTGTGTGTGTGTGTATACGTGCGTGTGTGTGTGTGGGTGTGTTCAGCGTGCCCTGTGAGACACGAGTCCTCTGTAACTAATCCACGGCCATGCCTGTCACTAGGTCTGTCGCCTTCGAAGGTAATAAATTAATTAAATAATCTCTCTCTCTCTTTCTTTCTCTACCCGTCAGGGTGGCTCGGTTGGTAGAGCTACGGGCTCGCGTGTAGCGTCCCTGCATTCGGTCAGGGGTTCGAGCCCACCAAGTTCGTCCTGGCGTGGTGGCGCTTTGTATAGTCAATAACCTTGTGGTTGAGGTCCTTACTTGCTAGACGTCCTTGCACTTACTTGCAAAGTGTCTAGATAGGATCAAAGTATCTTATCTTATCTTATCTTATCTCTCTCTCTCTCTCTCTCTCTCTCTCTCTCTCTCTCTCTCTTCTCTCTCTCTCTCTCTCTCTCTCCTCTCTCTCTCTCTCTCTCTCTCTTTCCTCTCTCTCTCTCTCTCTCTCTCTCTCTCTCGTACTTGCCGTTTGCTCATTAGTAAGTGGCTTATGCAGGACCAAGACCCCTGGTGACCACTTGTAAGCGGCTCAGCGGTGACTGGACATCTGTTGTGCTGATAGGCCAGACGCAATCTCGGTGTGGAAAGTTCAGTGGAATGTTCCTTTGATGATGAGACAACCCTTGATGAATGTTGCTATGGTAGCGGTCGGTATCACGCGTTGTAGGACATATCTTGACTACAATGCAAGCCAGTTTCATCATATGCCGCCCCTCATACAATAACAAAAAAGAATACTCGCCTCAGCATGGCACAGTATTTATTTTTATGTAATATTTTTATTTTGTTATTCAAATGTCTTAGGCCCAGTTGCAAGAAATGGACGTTTTCCATCGAGTACACGATAGTGAGTGGGGTGCCCGACTGTCGTGATACTCCATTGATGAGCTTCATGAACGGCTGATTTTGCCCCCATCGGCATGATGTCCCGACGTCGGGAGCGAGGTGTACCAACCCGTGCGATAAATAGAATAATAATATTTACTACTATAAAAAATTCATTCCAGTCATTTCTATCATGAATTATTGTTTTCCATAACATAAAAATATACTAATACTTGTATTAGCAATGCTGTTTTCAATAGAAAGAGGCGGTACGAAAAGATTTCACAAGTTCTGAGGTTTGTCATTTGAGTTACCATGACAACGCCACGCTGGTGTTCACCTCATCCTCCTCTCTCTCTCTCTCTCTCTCTCTCTCTCTCTCCTCTCTCTTCTCTCTTCTCTCTCTCTCTCTCTCTCTCTCTCTCTCTCTCTCTCTCTCTCTCCTCTCTCTCTCTCTCTCTCTCTCTCTCGCTCGCTCGCTCGCTCGCCTCTCTCTCTCTCTCTCTCTCTCTCTCTCTCTCTCTCTCTCTCTCTCTCTCTCTCTCTCTCTCTCTCTCTCTCTCTCTCTCTCTCTCTCTCTCTCTCTCTCTCTCTCTCTCTCTCTCTCTCTCTCTCATGGTTACAATTTATTTGCGCTTCTAGATGATATTAGTCAGTAATATTTAGCCATATTACTTATTATCATTTCGAAATGGTAACTGCATAAAAGTAACACATACATTTAATCATAGTTAAAGTCTGTTCACTTATATCCCAGCGGGAATACCGAGCGGGTATAGGCGTTGGTTAGGGCTGCAATGATCCGTTGAGGAACCATATGAGCCCTGGTGATGTCCTATGATGCGTTCACAGGCGTGGTAGTTGATCAGTCTTCTTCAGTTAGACACAGGTAAGGTGGATGACAACGTATTGTTATGAAGTGTGGATGTACTCCGCCCGTCCGCCCACCCGCCCCATATCACCAGCCGCTGTCAATAGGTGGCGCGGACATCCACCCGCTTGTCTTGAGTTCCCGGCAACTGAAAATGATGAATTAGCTGCCTTTTCTGCTTAGTAACCGCGTTGATTCTTCCTCAGAAATGTGTCACATATTGAATATGTTGATAATTATTGATGTTCAATGGAAGTATTTGATTATATATGGTGCTCATCGATCATCTCATCGGTAGGGGGTTACCGCCCGACGATTTTTTCCCGATGGGGCACACGATGGGGGTGAAATGACGCTGTTCTTGAACCTGTGCAGTCGGGCATTTCCACGCCGGGACCCTATAGGCACACGACGAGACCTTCTTGCAACTGGCCCTTACAATGAAGAATTTCCCTTTATGAACGATGGATGTCAGTCGATGGATTCCTCAAATGGGTCATGGAGAGATTTTGGACGCGTTACTGCGGCCCACCTGCTCACACACGCACACACACACGCACACGCACACGCACACACACACACACACACACACACACACACACACACACACACACACACACACACACACACACACACACACACACACGCACACACACACACACACACACACACACACACACACACACACACACACACACACACACACACACACACACACACACACACACACACACACCTTAAAAAATAATCACATGTTAAACAGGTGACAAACCATTCTTGGTCGTGAATGGTATCACAAAATATTACCCATAACTCTGTGCCGTCTGGCGTTATCTAAGGCGAGTATGCATGTTCCTATGTTAACTTATCAATTAATGTATTAACTCAGTTATCGATAAAGTGTTTGTTAATGCGTGACCCTGCAAGCGTGCGTTTCTCAAGTTTCACCAAACATCGCCATTTGGGTTTCGCTCCATGTTTTGATGTACTAGGAATCTAAATCAGCAAGGGTGAGCTGCCGCCCATCTGTGCCTCAGCCTTGTCTGCATCACGCTGCTGAGGGGCCGTGGCTGCCTCACTTACCTAACGACGCCTCTGTCACTGAATGTGCGAAACTTTTGAAAAAAAAAGGTTCAAAACTGTCAATACCATTCTTCCAAGGCCTTCAACCTTTCAGCAGCGTCAGTACACACGCGGTGACTGAGGGGCACCAGCAGCGTCAGTACACACGCGGTGACTGAGGGGCACCAGCAGCGTCAGTACACACGCGGTGACTGAGGGGCACCAGCAGCGTCAGTACACACGCGGTGACTGAGGGAGGGGCACCAGCAGCGTCAGTACACACGCGGTGACTGAGGGAGGGGCACCAGCAGCGTCAGTACACACGCGGTGACTGAGGGAGGGGCACCAGCAGCGTCAGTACACACGCGGTGACTGAGGGAGGGGCACCAGCAGCGTCAGTACACACGCGGTGACTGAGGGAGGGGCACCAGCAGCGTCAGTACACACGCGGTGACTGAGGGAGGGGCACCAGCAGGCAGTCTTGTCAATCTGCAGGAATTTCTCAGCACGAGGATACTGCAGCACACTTTGCATAGGTTCACAATTTCTTGTTTCTCATGCACTCTTCCTGTCTAAACTCATCAGTTTTTCTCCGTTTTAACCTGGAGCGCCAATGTGCCGGCCGACCATAAAGCTGCGGCGGGCAACGCTGGTGGCCATTCCTGCTGTGAGCGGCACAGCACCGCCGGTTGGTAATGTTGGGCTGGGGCGTGGCCGGCCCGCATATTCCCGTTCTCTAAGCCAGTATGTGGTTTCCGAGTGAAGGCGTTTGGCTGTAGCTGCAAAACTAACCATAGGTTTTTCTCGAAAATACCCTCATTGTGATTCTCACACAAAGTTACCACAAGGTGATTAGTAAATTCTAACCTACCCTATCCGTAACCTAACCCGACGTGTTCAAGAGTAAACGCCACAGACTCTTCCAGAAAACGGGAATATACGGCCGGGCCACATATTTCCCAGCTGTATACAACCCCGGCACTCCGATTCAAGTGTCATTAATTGAGGAGTTTTAAGGCAGACCCAAAGAAAACGCGCGCGCAGTAACACGCCGTATGGTGGAAGAAACTTGCTTTTACTCTGTCCTACGTAAGTATAGCCTGGGTTCTTATATGTTTATTTGTTGTGTATTTACATATTTTGTTAAGATAATAGCAGCAAACGGGCGCAAAAGGCGTAAAAGATATGTTTACGGGGATAAATAAGCTGAGAACGGCTCAAAAAGAGATTTCAAAATCTTATATTGAAAAACTAAGTCCAGATTCGTGATCAGCACGTACGAAAGCTAATAGAAACTAAGTGTCATCAAAATCTGGTGGAATTTTCTTTTGGCCAAATGGCCAAAGTTTTGTAAAGGTCAAAAAACTTATTATACCTCAAAAACTTGATTTGCTAAGCAAGAACGGATAGATGCATAGGGTAGATCTCGTTAAGCTGGACATAATTTATTCATGTCAATTTTCGTCTAGGGTCAATAGTTTCATTGTAAAATGGATAAAACCAAATCAAGCCAGATTTTTATTTTATTTTGCAGCCCAAAATCAAGATTAGCAAAGATTAGCAAATCAAGTTTTTGAGATTTAATAAGTTTTTTACCTTTACAAAACTTTGATATATTGGATTATTTAATGATGAAATTTTAATCTGTTAATACCAGAGGGACCACAGTCGCAAGCTGAATCGTTTATACTCTATTATACCGTTTTCGCTTAGCTGCTACGGTTCTTGAGATATCTCATTGAGATATCAATTTGAGAAAATGTGTTTTTCACGACATTTTCCAACAACATTTGCCTTCAAAATATGGCCAATTTTTTTTATTTCACCAGATTTTGATGACACTCGGTTCCTATTAGTTTTCGTACGTGCTGATCACGATTATGGACTTAGTTTTTCGATATACGGTTTTGAAATATCTTTTTGAGCCGTTCTCAGCTTATTTATTCCCGTAAACATATATTTTACGTCTTTTGCGCCCGTTTGCTGCTATTATCTTAACAAAATATATAAATACACAACAAATAAACATATAAGAACCCAGGCTATACTTACGTAGGACAGTAAAAGCAAGTTTCTTCCACCATACGGCGGGTTGCTGCGCGCGCGTTTTCCTTGGGTCTGCCTTCAAACTCCTCAATTTCCCACACTTGAATCGGAGTGCCGGAGTGGTACGTACACAGTTGGCGAATATGCGGCAGGCCCGGCTGGCGGCAGGAAGAAGGTATAGAAAGAAGTAGAGAAAGCAAAGGTGAATGCGATTTAAAAAGAACAAAAACTTGTTGTACACCATGAAGAGCCGAGCCGTGTCGTTTAGTCTCATAAGCCAGGCCTGGGTCCGGCTATTCTCCCACCATTCCTGGGACATCCGAGCTGCTTGCTGTGTTACGTGACTCAGCACAAATTTTGGGAATGCAGAGTTTTCTTATTCAGCAGTTTTGTGAGGGAGGACGGGAGCAGCTGAGGTAGTTGCGTGTCGGCTGTCAACGGTTGTGGGGCTCGAACACAAGGTCATAACTGGAGTCGTAAAATCAGCAGCTGGCAGCCCTGTGATCCTCACACTGTTACTGATTCAGTGATGAAATAAATCGTTGAATAAAGTATATCGGGACAATATAGGATGTCATGCACCACACGATGAGCGACGCGGCCTTTCTGTTGATGCCACTATAAAATTCAACACATGCAGGGGACGAGTATCGGTACGACTGGTGTGCAGCATTAAAGGCTCTTGGTCAAGTCTGGCTTAATAAATTATGTCATAAAATCACCACGAGACCATGTCTATGTGGTGCACCACACGATGACACCACACCATCGTGCACCACACGATGGGTCCTGTGGTATTGTTGGCAAGCCACTTGAGAGGGGCGAAGCGAGGCTGCACACGATCAAGAAGGTTAACCACGAAGGGGTGAATCCGTTGCCGTGCGGGTATGGTTGGTGTGACCCGGACTGGTGCGCCTAGGTATGTGTACTGCATGCAGTGAGGGATAACATTCCCACCCATGGTGAACGCCGGCAGTGCTCTCAGGTTGTGGGACGAGAGAGAGAGAGAGAGAGAGAGAGAGAGAGAGAGAGAGAGAGAGAGAGAGAGAGAGAGAGAGAGAGAGAGTACATGAAATTACACTTCGAAAAAAGTCATACAAGCGTTTCAACCAGGATAGCTTTTGTTCAAGAATGTGAATATTTACTTTGATTTTATCGTTTTGCCGTTGGATACAGCTGTCATCCGGAAATAGGAAATTTCACCCTGAAAGTATTACTAGTAAACAAATGTTTGATATAATATTGCTGGATTTGTTTATATCTCCGTCAAGAACTATTCATTCTGGTCTGTGGTATGAAATCAATTGAAAATCTGAAGTTTATTTCCCTAATGAAATCTAAGCCATCCTATATGAGACGGCAGATAATGATAAGGATTATGATATAATATATCTGGACTTTAGTAAGGCATTTGACAAAGTACCACACGAGCGACTCTTAAATAAGGTTAAGGCTCATGGAATAGATGGGAAGGTTCTTCATTGGATCAGAGCTTGGCTAAGTAATAAGCAATAAAGGGTTACAATTAATGGTTCTAAATCTGAATGGGGACTGGTGACAAGTGGAGTTCCACAAGGGTCTGTTTTGGGTCCATTACTATTTTTGATTTACATCAACGACTTGGATAGTGGGATTAGCAGTGATATCAGCAAGTTTGCTGATGATACTAAGGTAAGTAGGATTATTGGATCACAGTCTGATGTAAACATATTGCAGGGAGACTTAGATAAACTTAACGAGTGGGCAGTCAGATGGCAGATAGAATTTAATATTGATAAGTGCAGCGTTATGAATGTTGGTAGAAAAAACCTTGGTAATAGATACACCATAAGCAATGTATCGCTGAAAAGATCAGAAGGTGAAAAAGATCTTGGAGTGAGGGTGAGCCCAGACCTCCGACCTAGGAAACAATGTATTGAGGCCAGAAATAGAGCTAATAAGAGTATTAGGATTAATTACCAAAAGTGTTAAAAGTAGAAGTGAGGAAGTTATTCTAAAGCTTTATCTGGCTCTAGTCAGGCCTCACCTAGACTATGCGGCTCAGTTTTGGTCTCCATATTACAGGATGGATATAGCATAGCCTTGTTAGAAACAGTGCAGAGAAGGATGACCAAAATGATACAAGGGATGCGTAACTTTAGTTATGAGAAGAGATTGAAGTTATTAAAATTACACTCACTCGAGAGACGCAGAGTAAGGGGCAATCTGATAAAAGTTTTTAAGTGGATAAAGGGATTTAATAAAGGAGAGGTAGGAAAAGTTCTTACGGCTTTTAACCAGGGTAGAACAAGAAGTAACGGATTCAAGCTGGAAAAGCGTAGATTTAGAAAGGAAATAGGGAAAAACTGGTTCACAAATAGGGTGGTGAATGAATGGAATGGTCTCAGTAGACAGGTAGTTAGTGCAGAGTCATTAGGGAGCTTTAAAGAGGGGCTGGATAGGTTCATGGATGGGGAAGAAAGGTGGATGTAGGTAGTGTTAGGTGACAGGAACTGCCACGTGTAGGCCTCGCGGCCTCTTGTAGCTTCCTTATTTTCTTATGTTCTTATGTTCTTATGATACCTCGGAGGAGGCTGCGATTTCCTACGGTAAAACTTCTACAAAAATTCTCGCCAGATTTGTTACAGGAGAATGTGATCAATTGCCGCGTCATTTGGTATTACATGTGATAACTGTATTCACTTTATTGTATGGAAAATTTTATTACATTTGTCTTGCGAATTTCAAATACGGAGAAATGTCATTGTGAAACTCGAATAACTCTTGTAAACAAAATTGTACATTTTGTGCATATTTTTTGCGAACCATTTTTTCAAGGAAATTAGCGTAGCGTCTTGGTAATTATGAATTCACTTTTTCTCCTAACGCTGACTCAAATAATCGCCATGTAATTACCCGGCACTATTGTTGCTAGTTTTTGGGTGACTTAAGAAACTTTTCCATTGAAGATGGAAAATTGTTGAGTGAGATTTCAAGGGGATTCGGCGACCTTTCATGATTTCAGGGCAATCATTGTTACGACAGAAAAAAAAACAAGACCTGTGAGCGGCATAAGCCTCAGTGTTGCCCTGCCACGCACACTCAGCCCCTCGTCAGGTCATCGTGGGGCGCGTTATGAGAGACAGGTGAAGCTCCTCCACCTGTGCTTGTCTGGCTGCGTTTTCGTCTGTCGGAGAAAACATAAGAACATAAGAAAATAAGGAAGCTACAAGAGGCCGTGAGACCTACACGAGGTAGTTCATGTTACTTAACTCTACCTACAGCCACCTCTCTTACCTATCCATGAATTTATCCAGACTCCTTTTAAAGACCCCTATAGACTCTGCATTGACCACCTGACGACTGAGGCCATTCCAATCATTTAGAGTTCAGTCAGTCTCAGAGGAGAGTCCAGTGCCAAGCTGAGCCGTGATTGGCGTGGCAGTTCAAGTCCAAGGGAGGCACACCAGGGTACGCGACAGCCTCCGCCACAGTGCCATCTCTGCTGCGTCTGTCTGCTGCCCCCACAGCCGTGACGTGCAGTCAGGACCAAGGCACCCTGCAGGCCTTCCCTTCCTGGTGCCACGCTTTTGGGTTTTCCTCTCTTTGATGCTCATTTAATGCTTCTTTTCCGCCAGTCTGTTGATTCAGTGACGCGCGTGGATTGCAAGTAGTGTTGTATGCTGTTACTATACTATACCTGCATTGATGTCATTACTGAAGTGTTGGTAAAACTGCCATCAGCATCACCTGTGTTTTTAGCTGTGATTTCCAAATTTACAGCAATCAAATATAATGATTGTTGTTAATATTGGAAACATTATAATGCTCATCATTCTATTATTACTTTATAATATACGTGTCAAATATCGTCAGATTTGTTGTTATTTCATCGTTACTTTCCTTCATTATGACCGTAATCATCGTTGAAGATGTCATCGATGTATCTTTCCATCATTGAATTACTAATAATTACTAACCATCCTCTGGCCGTCATCGTTAAGATCTAATACTAGTAGTACTTTTTTGTTTATTTCATGATCAACAGAAGCCTGATTGATGCTTTACTATTGATTGATATATGGATCACTACGTTGACCTCACATACTAAGAGACAAAAGACATTAGTTGATGTTTAAAAGTAGGCGATAATCAGTGGCTGAAATGTTGATGCACTGTTTGCACTATCATGTGTGCTTCAATATTTTACAAAATTGTAGAAAATTTCAGATTTGACTAATTAAGAATATATTAAGGTTTTTTTCTCTCTCATTTGGCATATTGACTGAAATGCGTTTGTGTCAAAGTAAAAACTGTTTCTCATTCGGTGTTATATTGACGTGTTGATATCTATCTGATGGAAGGCCTCTACTGAGGTTTTTATTTGATATTTATTCATGAGTTTTTTATTGCATAGGCACAAGTAAATTTAGGGTACGCCGTATAACAAAAATTCTTTTTCTCATCTTTGGCATGCCAATTTCCTATGTAAAATGGAATTCTAAGACGATTTTATCATTTTCTATTTTTGCATTTGAGCAATTCTTACTATGCAAAATCGCACTTTTATATTGCACCCTTATCGAATAATGTTTGAATGAGTACGCAGTGTCCGGTTGGTTCTGTGTATTGCATCATGCACCAATATGAGTTCCAAATGACTAGCATGGTAAGCTCTTTCTGATCAGTTGGTTCATCAGGCACTACATCACAGTGTCACAGCCTCTACGTTGGCCTAGAACGTGTCCATCATGTCCTTCTTAGACCTGAAGCAGGGCATGGTCTCCCGGTGGTGGGCCCGAGCCCAGATGAACCCGTCTCTGGCCTGCTGCCCCACCACTGCTGCCGCAGCCTCTGTCACCTGCTTCACGACTCTTTCGGTGCTCTGAGTGTGGATAGAGAACTCCGGAACCTCGTACGGCTTGACCAGGATCTCCTGGATCTGATCCCCGGACAGTGAACAGGTGAATGCCGGCTCGTGCACCTGGCCAGGCTGCCAGCTGATCAGTGTCTGCAAGTTGGTGGCTGACAAGTTCAGCTTGGGTGTGATGCGAGGTCTTACACTGATGTCCCCATACTCCTTGCCACACTTGATCTCCTGCAGAGTGGACGGGAGAACGCCCCGCTTCACAGCCTGGACCAGCTGGTAGGAGACCTGCTGGTCAGTGGACATGTTGACCAGGATATACTCTGGCATCTCCGTGAGATCTTCACCGCCTGGCACTCCTCTGAACTCTGCGTTGTACTGCATCTCATTCACGCTGGACAGCAGACTGCACACTGGACCCGTGAAGCCAGTGTCAGATGAGGTAGGCCCGTCGATGCTGGTGACAAGGTGGGGCAGGGGCAACTCGTTTGTGTGCAACACGCATATACTCCAGAAGAGCTTGCGTCCCACCATCTTCTCCAAATGGGCGTGAGTACCACCCTTCCACCCCGTGTTGGCCCTAGTTGAGTCACCTTGCAGTACGATCAGTGAGTCGGTGGAGTCGTATGTCACCAGCAGATCATAGAGAGCCTGAGCCACCTTGAACGCAGGCTTCTCAGGTGGTACCGGGTCCTCTGGTACAAAGTGCCAAAGGTACCTTCCAGATGGCTCCTCTGTCACTGGCACATGCTCCTCCCTGATCAACCTTGGGTGCAGTTTCCCATAGCTGTCGGGCACCATCGCCCTGGTCTTGTCCTTCCTCCCATCGTAACCCAATCCAACTATTTTGGTACCCTGGCTAGGGTACGCCGTATAACAAAAATTCTTTTTCTCAACTTTGGCATGCCAATTTCCTATGTAAAATAGAATTCTAAGACGATTTTATCTGTTTCCATTTTTGCATTTGAGCAATTCTTACTATGCAAAATCGCACTTTAAGCTATGTTTTGCATATAAATATGAAAGTCCATTTTTGCATAGCAAGAAGTGCTCAAACCAAAAGGTTGAGGAGAACAAATCACCCTTAAAATTCAATTTTACATAAGAAAACACCCTGCCAAATTCGAAATAATCTATATTTCACTTTTCATTGGACCTACGGTGTACCCTAATCAAGTATCCAAGAACAGTAAAAGTAGACTGTTCAGGGGTGTTGAATATATTCTGGAAAAGGTAAGTTACCGATTGCACCTCACATACCTCACATCTTATTGTATTTCTAAATGCGGTTGTTCAGGAGTCTTCATATATCTTTCGTATCGATATTATTTCGTAGAGTTTACCGGATGAATGAGTGAAGTTAGTGGTTGACTCTCATTATTTAGATGGAGAGCGTGTGAATGAGATAAAATAGCCGCACGCATCGGCCACGCAGGAAATTTGAGGCAAGTGGTTGGTAAGTTCAAACACTCAATAAACAAGCAAACATTGGTTAACAGCGAGTAAAACGGTACCCGGACAGTTTGCCTACGGACAGTTTGCCTACCGGACAATATGCCTACCGGACATTATGCCTAACAACGAACGATGTTAGGCAAACAATTGTTAGCGATGCCTAGCGAACATATATACACATATATATATATATATATATATATATATATATATATATATATATATATATATATATATATATATATATATATATATATATATATATATATTATATATATATATATATATATATATATATATATATATATATATATATATATCCTTTGTACTCAGTTGTACATGAGTACAACGCCTTGAATGGTATTCCACCACCACATATAGCAATCTATATGTATATAGATTTCTATATCTATATATTATTATATATATTATATATATATATCATATATATTATATAATATTATATATCTATATATATTTTCTATCTATTCTATATCTATCATCTCTCTCTCTCTCTCTCTCTCTCTCTCTCTCTCTCTCTCTCTCTCTCTCTCTCTCTCTCTCTCTCTCTCTCTCTCTCTCTCTCTCTCTCTCTCTCTCTCTCTCTCTCTCTCTCTCTCTCTCTCATCTCTCTTCTCTCTCTCTTCTCATCTCTCTCTCTCTCTCTCTCTCTCTCTCATCTCTCTCTCTATATATATATATATATATATATATATATTCTCTCTCTCTCTCTCTCTCTCTCTCTCTCTCTCTCTCTCTCTCTCTCTCTCTCTCTCTCTCTCTCTCTCTCTCTCTCTTCTCTCTCTCTCTCTCTCTCTCTCTCTCTCTCTCTCTCTCTCTCTCTCTCTCTCTCTCTCTCTCTCTCTCTATATATATATATATATATATATATATATATATATATATATATATATTTTACATCACAAAGGACTGGCAACGCACAACAAAAAGAGGTAACACAAAGCCTGATTAGTTGCCAGTCCCTATAAAGAAGGCAGTAAGAGAATACAAAAAATAGAGGGGTGGGCCAATTTAGTTCGGGAGGTGTCTTGCTACTCTTCTCTTGAAAGATTTAAGTCGTAGGAAAGTGGAAAAATAGGAACAGGAAGAGAGTTCCAGAGTTTACCAGTGAAAGGGATGAAAGAGTAAAGATACTGATTAACTCTTGCATTAGGAAGATGGACAGAATGGGGATGAGAATGAGTAGAAAATCTTGTGAAGCGAGGCCGCGGGAGGGGGAGAGGCATGCACTTAGCAAGTTCAGAAGAGCAGTGAGCATGAAAATAACGGTAGAAGATAGCAAGAGAAGCAACATTCCGGCGGTGATTTAAAGATTGAAGAAAGTCAGTCAGAGGAGGGGAGTTGATGAGACGAAAAGCTTTTGACTCAACCCTGTTTAATATCGAGAGAGAGAGAGAGAGAGAGAGAGAGAGAGAGAGAGAGAGAGAGAGAGAGAGAGAGAGAGAGAGAGAGAGAGAGAGAGAGCTGCGCGGCGATTTATTTAGTTAACGCTAATTTATGCATAGTGCTAATTCATTTTACAGAAAACGAAATATATCAATGGAAAGCTAATACAATTCTGCTTCTATTGGTATGTTCCATGTTATAAGTTGTCTCACAAAGTTTTACATGACGATGAGTTTAAGTGAATTTTAAGTTCATGCATATTGCGTCATAATGCTCATAATGACATTTAATTAATGTGTATTACTGTGTTTTATGTGATAATCTTATAGAACAAACATTTCCGAAGATAAGAGTGTATCATGTATACATGTATAACATGATACTGCGGGGTCATGCCTTGAGAACTACCGCGGGTCTAGAGTGAACGGAGAGGCCCTGGCAGCAAGATGGCGGAATGTTCATGAAAGAGTTTTACACGACTTGCCTCGCACCAACAACTCGATAGAAGGATAGAAGTCAATCAACGCCTGAAGAACCTCGTTGATAAGTATGACACCACCCCGGTTCATGAGTATCTTCGTAACATTGCTCACAATATATAGAATTTCTGACTTATGTCCGTACATTGTCGATAAATTTTTTGGTTTCAAATTTACTTTTTAAAAATCTTATTTTGTATATTCTTTATGAAAAAATATATTTTAGACATGAATTTAAGACACATTTTATATAGATGCATTTTATTCTTTTTTGTTTATGCGAAAATTCTAATGAATGTAAATAAAATATAATTAAATCCTACATAAAACGAAATTAAATGCCTACGGGCATGGTGCCCGTAGGCATAATGTTCAATGTCCGGTAGGCATAATGTCCGGTAGGCAAACTGTCCGGTAGGCATAATGTCCGGTAGGCAAACTGTCCGTAGGCAAACTGTCCGTAGGCAAACTGTCCGTAGGCAAGCTGTCCGTAGGCAAACTGTCCGTAGGCATAATGTCCGGTAGGCAAACTGTCCGTAGGCATAATGTCCGGTAGGCAAACTGTCCGTAGGCAAACTGTCCGTAGGCAAACTGTCCGTAGGCAAACTGTCCGTAGGCAAACTGTCCGTAGGCAAACTGTCCGTAGGCAAAGTGTCCGTAGACAAACTGTCCGTAGGCAAAGTGTCCGTAGGCAAACTGTCCGTAGGCAAAGTGTCCGTAGGCAAACTGTCCGTAGGCAAACTGTCCGTAGGCAAACTGTCCGTAGGCAAACTGTCCGTAGGCATAATGTCCGGTAGGCAAACTGTCCGTAGGCATAATGTCCGGTAGGCAAACTGTCCGTAGGCAAACTGTCCGGTAGGCAAACTGTCCGTAGGCATAATGTCCGGTAGGCAACTGTCCGTTAGGCATAATGTCCGGTAGGCAAACTGTCCGTAGGCAAAACTGTCCGGTAGGCAAACTGTCCGTAGGCATAATGTCCGGTAGGCAAACTGTCCGTAGGCATAATGTCCGGTAGGCAAACTGTCCGTAGGCATAATGTCCGGTAGGCAAACTGTCCGTAGGCATAAGTCCGGTAGGCAAACTGTCCGTAGGCTATAATGTCCGGTAGGCAAAAATGTCCGTAGGCATAATGTCCGGTAGGCAAACTGTCCGTAGGCAAAACTGTCCGTAGGCAAGCTGTCCGTAGGCAAACTGTCCGTAGGAACAAACTGTCCGTAACAAACGTCCGTAGGCAAAGTGTCCGTAGGCAAACTGTCCGTAGGCAAAACTGTCCGTAGGCAAACTGTCCGTAGGCAAACTGTCCGTAGGCAAACTGTCCGTAGGCAAACTGGTCCGTAGGCAAACTGTCCGTAGGCAAAACTGTCCGTAGGCAAAACTGTCCGTAGACAAACTGTCGTAGGCAAACTGTCCGTAGGCAAACTGTCCGTAGGCAAACTGTCCGTAGGCAAACTGTCCGTAGGCAAACTGTCCGTAGGCAAACTGTCCGTAGGCAAACTGTCCGTAGGCAAACTGTCCGTAGGCAAACTGTCCGTAGACAAACTGTCCGTAGGCAAACTGTCCGTAGACAAACTGTCCGTAGACAAACTGTCCGTAGGCAAACTGTCCGTAGACAAACTGTCCGTAGACAAACTGTCCGTAGACAAACTGTCCGGCCACAGAGTAAAACATGCACCAATGCGTAGAAGGCATCCAGAAGGAGAAGTAATGAACATAATTTTTGTCATTGTGACCTGTTTTGGTTTTGTGTGATTGGAGTCTTCCCAGGAAAGATTGTGCTCAGGTCGCTTTCACGTGTATCATACCACTTTGCGTCCCTACTGCAGCCAGTCAGTCCCTTGCACTCCAGCACTGTTCAATGACCTTCGTGAAAAACTATGAGGGGTAGCAATGCAATAAAGCGCTGCATTGATTGAAGTGCTTCATAATAAATATAGAGGAGAAACATTTTTCTTATTTATTAGAAACGAACCTGATATTTATTGCTGGAGAAAGTAGGAATTCAATCGCATGAATGTCACTCCTCTTCCCAAGAAAAAGGTAAAAAAAGAAAGTTTGATTAAAATCACATTTCCAGACATATTTTGCTGATACTACAGATTACAGTAAATACTAAATGAAGACTAATACTGAAAATGCTGAATACTGCTTAAATGTTATGCGGACAGTGTGACAGAGGTCGGTATAGGAGAGGTGATCATAAGCACTGGCTAATAAGGAAATCCTCACTCTCTAATTCCTGCTGTTAAAATGTTGGTGTATGCGAGTATATGATGATGTCAAGAAGCGCAGATACATAGATATCAATAGTCATGCTTCCTTGCCTTGCCATGCAGCTTCTCCGCGTGTTCAAGCAACGGCATCCCCGACCTGAATGTTTGTCTCCGTGTCATCTCGCTTCATCAAATAGCTTTCAAATGCTACCATCAATGGTCCAGATTTCTCCTCTCATATTTTCCCTTCCTGTTGTAAACACTGAAAATCTTGCGGCTCCGACCCATGATTCTCCTGCACAGCCATTACTTTTGTATCATCTTAATTTTCATTGTTTTACCTTTTGTCTTTCCTGGACTTGTTTTATTATTTCCCTTCCTTTAAAGATGGTGGATCCAATTCCAGTCCACCTCTTATTTCAGAAGGCTGCTTCTTTTTTTAGTATTTTTTCACAATTTCAGCAAAGCGGCGGTCCATCTCGCGGCTGCTATCGTGACGCGCTCATTAGTCCTGAATTGAGTCTTTCTTAAATCTCTTTTCCTCTGATAGATGGTGCGGCTCCTCGAGATTCACCTCCTTGGTTTTATTCTCTGCCATTATTTGTTCATGGTTTTCTACCTCGTTACCCTACCCAGCTCCTTCAGTGTAACTTTCAGGTTCTTCAACTCAGTATTTAGAAACCCTATCTCAATATCATATATATTAATATATATCTATATATATATATATATATATATATATATATATATATACGAACAAAAGCTATTATGTATGTAGGGAGCTGCCTTTATAGGTGGTGTGTGTGTGTGTGTGTGTGTGTGTGTGTGTGTGAGAGAGAGAGAGAGAGAGAGAGAGAGAGAGAGAGAGAGAGAGAGAGAGAGAGAGAGAGAGAGAGAGAGAGAGAGAGAGAGAGAGAGAGAGAGAGAGAGAGAGAGAGAGCCATTCAAGGCGATGAAAGGAAGTGTTTTCTTTTCTATTTTGTTTCGTTGTCTCGTTGTCTCCCATCGTGTTGGCGTTGATGTTCCTTGTCTGCAGCACAGCATCGTCAATCTATGTTACCGCAAGTGTTCTCACGACAGAATCCACGAAAAAAAATTGACCACAAATCGTGGATAATGAACATGTAAACATGCATAAACTGTTCAATAACTCATCGAGGCTTAGCTCTCAAGGTGTGAACCGTCCATACAGGCAGCCTAAGTAAAGGATTATGAGGAAGGTCAAGCTTTTTTCCGTATCCCTCCTCACATTATCATTTAAAGGTTAAGTTATGATAAATAGCAAACCACAGTAGTGATAAGGTTCATAACAATGGTAGTGATGCATGTCTCCCCCTCTCCTCCTCCCGCCGCTGCTTCTCTTAGTCTCCCATGTCCTCCCGCAGCGCGCCCAACGTCCGTGGTCATCAAAGCCCCCGCGGAGCCGCTGGTCGAGGGACGGAAGACGCGGCTGGAGTGCGTGGCGGCGGGGGCGTATCCATCGGCTGCCATCTCTTGGGACATGACCGTCGCGGGCCGCTCCAAGCTTCTAAAGTCCACGGTGGGTACAGCTGGAGTCCTCAACCCCGTCCTTCTTGGTGCCATCCATTGGTAAACACAACCTCTGTCTCCACCCCCTCTCCCCCTATCTTAGTTACATATGTCTATAGGTAAGTAAAACCAGTCTGGCAGTCTCCACCCCCTTAGTTGGTACTGTCTTGAGTAAAGTACAGCATCAGACCCCCTCCTTAAGTTCCTTCCTTGTGTCCCTTATCATTACAGACACTATGGTATGCTACACAGATGCTGTGCTAGACGCCACAGTGTTCCATTTTTTAGTAACGGAGATCCCTGTCTGGGCTGTCATCCACTATGTGGGTGACCTTTTTTGTATTTGTAAGTCAATTCTAGGTAAGAGAAGGACCACTTCAAGGTACCTGCTGACGCGTGTCTTTCTGTTAGAGAGAGGGAAAGAGAGAGAGAGAGAGAGAGAGAGAGAGAGAGAGAGAGAGAGAGAGAGAGAGAGAGAGAGAGAGAGAGAGAGAGAGAGAGAGAGAGAGAGAGAGAGAAGAGAGTTGCAATGAGAGAGAGAGAGTTGCAATGAGTACACGGACACATACTCGCACATACACACACAAACAAACAAATAACACCAGCCTGCCCTCATCCACACTCGGTAAAGGTTAACGCCAGGCCTATTATTATCTCCCTGCGTCATATACCATTGACTGTTCCCCTCGCCCCTCCCATCGTAGCATCAGCAACTGACGATTACTGTAATGACCCCCACGACGTGTCAAGAGTTCGTTTACCAGGTGTGGGGAGCTGCATAGGTCCTCTCGTCGCAGCCCAGCCCTAGGCATGCGTCAGCCATCCTGTAATCATGAGGCTCACGTTTACTGTAAAGGCTCAGTCACATCTGCTTTGCGACCTATGCACGACTGGCTGTGCTAACAAATCGCATTAATCTCAGGAAAATCGTGGAACTAGTCAGCGATCATGGCCAGTCTCCCGATGACAATCAGACGCGGGGAACAGTCTTACAGTCTTTGCCGATGTTCCTTTGTCCTGCATGATGCACATGTGGGTGGTAGTGTACCGGCGCAGCCCTGGTTCGCCGCAGCTCAGACACATCAAAGAATTAGTGCCAAAATATTTCTCCGCAGAGTCTGTGAATACCATTTGCTATTGTTGTGGAAAAGCCATTTAATCCCATAATGCCGTCGCCTAAATCTCACATAAGCACGGGGATTATTTCCAGGCAAGTACAAGCTACAAGCGAGGGACAGGCAGAAACTAAATATAAATGAGTGCCACACGCTCAAATATATTTACAGTTATTATTGCGGATCAGTCTTATCCTCGTGGCGGCTATTCAGGTCCACGTTGTCAACCGCCAATCTGACATAATCACGCCCAGTTTTCACTTCTACAGAACAAGAATCGCTCTCGGCAGGAGAATGCAGTGGGTCGCTATGAAACTGTTGCTGCTCTTTAAATAATATCTTGGTATTGCGTGTTGACCTGGGTTACGATGGTCCCTTTCCGACACCGTGTGTAAGCGGCGCCACACCCCAGGGAGTGACAGGAAGCGGCCAGTGCAAATAAGGTGAGCGTGGGAGGCTATGCAAGGCGCTGCAGAGATTGTGGATGTGCTTGGGAGTGTGATTACCGCGTTGTGTTGTGGAAGTGGTGGGGCCCTTGTGGGTATGGCTGCGGAGCGGAACGGGACAGTAGGATGGAACGGAGCAGAAAGGATCGTTGAGGTGTGGGACGGGACGATGTCGAGTGCTGTGGGTCAGGGCGAGACCACTTCTTAAAGGTTAAATAAGAAACATCGTTACCGCCGCCACCTTCTACCTGCAATCTTTCATTTGGATAAGATTTTTTTATTGAATTTTCCTCGCCCAATAAAGTCAGCAGAGAAAGGAGACATCTATAGACAAGTTTTCTTATCATTTGCAGAGGGTCTTAACTCCTTCCTGATAAGAGACTGAGAGGATCAAGTTGTAGGGAAAATATACACCGACATTTTCCGACCAAGCTTTGGCAAATTGTATATAGCAAAGAGGAGAGAGGCGGTGACGCTGTTCCTCAGGCAACTGTGTAGGCGTGAGGACCACCTTTTGTGTGTGTTTTGTGTTGTTGTGTTGGTGTGTGTGTGTGTGTGTGTGTGTGTGTGGTGTGTGTGTGTTGTGTGTGTGTGTGTGTGTTGTGTTGTGTGTATGTGTGTGTGTGTGTGTGTGTGTGTGTGATGTGTGTGTG
>JACEEZ010002825.1:0-2500 GCA_016584305.1 Chionoecetes opilio | reverse complement strand
TAAAATTAGTATGAAGGTATTTTTTTACATTTATATTGAATTTCCTTGTCTATATTCTTATCAAAGCTTAATTCCATTGTTAAGTTATGGAAGCTACAGAACACATGAGTGCCAACGCTGACAAAAGACATTTTTTTACTTCTCGTACCTGTTTCCGCAAATTTCACTCACTCGGTAATACTAATCTTTATGTTGAGGGATAATTTGAAGGGGATTTCAAACTGCCTTAATAATGTGACAAAAAACGACCCGTACGTTTAGTGGTAACTGTTCACCTGTAATATCTTTATCTTTTTGAATTTTGGTCTGATCTCTTTTTTGTTACAGCGAGAGACATTGTGTATGATAAACAACATCATTTAGAGGGGTTTAGGTGATGTTATCTTATTGCTCAATACATGATGCAACAGATAATGATGAATAATAAATCGGAACAAACAAATAAATTATATTTTGCAAGCTCAGAACCTTCCCCGTGAGTATAAAAAACCCTGATTAACCTCCTGTTCCTGAATGCCTTAGTGTTTATCTGATTACACTATCTTGTCTTATGTCTTATGTGTCTTATGCTCCACTACTGAATGCCAAGTTTAAGTGGTTCACATAAAATTGGTCTCCTGTTGAGTGCTTTGCTACTAAGTGATAATTATATTTGCACTGTTGAAAGTCCTGCTGGAAGTGATTCCATGGGCGAGGTGGTTTTTCTGTGTCTCGGTGGACACAACCTTCCACCGCCATCCCCTATTTGATGATCCGTATCCACGCTCCTACTTCAATCATTTCCTTTCAATTATAATTTTCCCAAAACAATGAAATATTTCGTCAGATGCATGAGCGTGATGGTGTTCGTGGTGGTGGTGGTGGGCCTCAGCCTGGAGCTGGTGGGCCTGGTGTTTCTGGTGTGTGTGTGTTTTGTGTTGGGGTGTGTGTGGTGTGTGTGTGTGTGTGTGTGTGTGTGTGTGTGTGTTGTGTGTGGTGTGTGTGTGTGTGTCACTGTGTGTATGTGTGTGTCACTGTGTGTGTGGGGCACTGTGTGTGTGTGTGTGTGTGTGTGTGTGTGTGTGTGTGTGTGTGTGTGTGTGTGTGTGTGTGTGTTTGTGTGGGGTGTGTGAAATCGAGTTTGATGCATTACAGTATTCCAAGGAGTCTATATACTCTTAGATGCAATATCCTATGGCAGGTCAGAGTTGTGTTTTGGGGATACCTGGTGGCAATAGGAATACTGACAGCATCTTAGATTAAGTGGCCTCCCCACATAGAAATTTATCGAGCGTTCCAAAGTAAAAATAATGATCAAAACGGAGCTAGAATATGTAGGTATGCGGAAAATTTGTGTCCTGTATTAAATATGGTTTACGAAAATTTGAAAAATCATATATTAACTTTGTTGTATCTTTTTTTGGCGTCATGAAAGTATATTATGTATGAGCACCAGAAACTTTCTTAATTGCTTAATCCATGTACAAAGAATAAAGTTTAACACAAATTCTTATTCATACTTCTCTTTTTATGGTGGTCGGGGACAGTCTCCTGCGGCTGGGGACGTGACGTCCTCGTGGCTGCCGCTGTCCCCGAGGCGAGCGACCACGGGGCAACCCTCACCTGCCCGGGGGCACAACCCCCAAAATTTCCCCGGGGCCCCGGGCCGCCACCACCTCCACCGTCCTCAAATCACCTGTGAGTATACCTGTGTGCGGACGGGACGGGAAAAATCTTGTAATTCCACCTTAGTAAAGAGGGAGAGTTCCTGGGCGGGCGGTGAGTGGGAGGGGGTTGGAGGGCTGTAACGGGGCATCATAAGATTTTGTTTTCGCCTCTCAAACCTCATTAAAACGTTTGGTGGCATGCAGAAAGAAACATGAAACATTTTGATTTACCACATTAGGAATATATTATATATAGCATATATATATATATATTATATATTTAAAATATATATAATATATATATATATATATATTAATATAATTATATATATATATATATATATATATATATATATAAAATTTTATTATTTTATATATATATATAATATATAAAATATATATATATATATATATATTATATATATAATATATATTTTATATATATATATTATATATATTAATATTTTATATATATAATATATATATATATATTTTATATATACACATATATAAAGAAAGGTGCTTGAAATGAAGAGTGTGCCCACGCGGAAACAAAAAAAGCACCGACATGACGTTGGCTTGCCACTTACACCTGCTAGTCACAGAGGTATACAATACAGGAGTCTAATCAACTTTTATATATAATAGTGCACATTAATTTCAGAGAGTAACATTGTTGAAAATAGGTTTATGGAGCTGAGAGCCTTGAGTGCACTGAGCTTGTGTGAGGATGAGAGGCCGTGGATTTTGAATTTTGTCCAACTAAAAAGGGAAGTTTGTTAATGTGAGCCAAGGGGACGTTGGAAAAGGGAAAACAGATTCATGTTTGGTTTTTTTGGGTTTTTTAGGATGGT
>JACEEZ010002824.1:0-11239 GCA_016584305.1 Chionoecetes opilio | reverse complement strand
AAAAGGGGGGGGCCTGTCAGGGTGTAGAGGGGGGAGGCAGGCCACTCCCCAAACCCGCGGTAGGAGAGGCCTCAACCCTCCCACCCCCCACATGACTCACAGACAGGCGCACACCGTTTTTCCCCTTTCCCCAGCGTAACCCAGGGGAGAGGGGGAAGGGGAGGTGTCCCCTCCCCACGTGCCCCACCGGGGAGGCTCACAACTCCCCTACCTCTGAGGTTTGTGTCAAAAGGGCTGTCCGCCACCATGTGCACCACAGTGGAGTCATGCCCCACCCGCGCTTTCGCCAGACAGTGAGTGGGAGACTCCTCCGTCCACATGTGGCAACTCCGGGCGGCGGGCAGCAGTGCCCCCCCAGCCTCGTCCCCGGCCCCCCCCAAACCAGGGGGGGGGGCAGCGGGGGTCCCTGCCGAAGCGGGGAAACCACGGTACCAGCAGGAGCATCGTGGTGGGTTGGCGGCGTAGAGGCGCTAGGACCCCGCCCGCGAAGTACCAGCTAGCCACTCCCCACCTGAGCCGACATTTGCGTTGTGGGGGGAAAACCCAACCCCTTCTTGTGACTCAACCAGGGGAGGGTGGCAGCGACCTGCCCCCGTGGTGAAGCTGCAGCGCTGGAGCGGCCAACAGCTGGAGTTTGCAGGGGGTACAGGGGAGACCGCCAGCGCCACGCCAGCCATGTCCCTGACCAGGCTTTTGTCGGGCGCCGGGGTGAGGGCGGTGGCAGGCCCCCCCCTACTTGGCACCTCCAGGGGGGCGGCAGCGGCAGGCACAAACCTGCGGCGGCGCCTTGGCGAGGGCGGTGGCAGGTCCACCTCCCACATGGCACCTCCAGGAGGGCGTCACACAGCTGATCTTTGTCTTCCGTCCCCCTACTTAACTCTGTATGATTCAGACATACTATGTTCAATCCTCCTTCTTCCCTTTCCCCCTTTCCTCTCTTTATTTCTTTTTTTTCCCAGTATCATTAATCCCCTTAAACCTCTGATTGGGTCAGAGGAAAAGGTTATTTATAGGTATCAAGGTCATTTGAGGGAAATTTGATCGGGAGAGGAAAGGAAGAACGGAAAGATTAGGAGAAGAGAAAGAAAGATAATTTAAGAACACAGAAGCTGAAGAAATATAATAAAACTCAAAAAATACATTTGTGTACATTAAATCTAAAAAAAAAAAGAGTATTATGTTTGGGTAAGTGATTGAGTAAATTAGTGAGTAAATTATGTTGTATATATGATTAAGAATGGGGGTAAAATAATGTGGATGATACAAGTTGTTATAATCTCTCTCTCTCTCTCTCTCTAACTCATCCTCTCCCCTCTCTCCCTGACTGTGCGATCTGAACTCTGTGCCCTGTCGTAAATCGTGTAGGGTAAACAAGAATGTCATAATACTCCCCCTGGCCCATGTGTGTTTAGATTATTATAACTCACGACTATGCCCTCATATTCGATGTTCTTACCAGCTCACATATGTATACTGAGATGAGACTGTTCTTATGAAACAGTCTCTTTCACAACTGTACTTCAATTACGAATAAAAGTATTGAATCTGAATCTGAATCTCTCTCTCTCTCTCTCTCTCTCTCTCTCTCTCTCTCTCTCTCTCTCTCTCTCGCTCTCGCTCTCGCTCTCGCTCTCGCTCTCGCTCTCGCTCTCGCTCTCGCTCTCGCTCTCATAAACATGAAAGCTTTTATGTTTATTTCGAAACAAAAGTTTCATAAATGTAAGTGGAACCTTTTTCTACATATGAACAGATACTTTGAAAAAAAGTTTTGAACTCAGGAAGAGGAGGAGGATTACATAGGATTACATAGGAATAACAGACACCAGGAGACCTATTGGTCCATAGCGAGGGTATCTGCTGAACTACATACTACTAACTATCAACTACTTGTAAGAAAACAGTTGAAAATGATACCATGTCCCTAAAGAGGATAGGAACATGGAAGTTTCATAGTGCAGAATGATAGGATATGAAAAATACTAACTACAACTACCACTACACTACAACTAATCGATACGGGGGACTAGATACGAATTCGCACTATCAATACCCATTACTTACAGTGGCGGTCAAGTCTGTTTTTTAATGTAGTTATTGTGCTGGCTCCGACAACATTTGCTGGTAACTTTTCCATCGATCAATGACCTAAACATTGAAAAATTTTACGGAGATCGGTGATGCAACGTGACCGTTTAGTTTTACACCATTATTTCTTGTTGTCACTTGAGTTGAAAGCTCGAATAGTTCCTGATAAATGACATCAAAACCTTTTAGGATCTTAAAGGTTTCTATCAAGTCCCCACCGGATTTCTACGATCCTTTAAGGAAAACATATTAGTTTCCGCAGTCTCTCTTCATAAGATGAATTTCGTAGAGATGGAATTGTTTGGTTGCTCTTCTTGCACTGATTCCAATTTGACTTGTCTTTTACGAAACAGGGCGACCAGAATTGAACGGCATATTCCAAGTGCGGCCTAACCAAGGACGTGTATAATTGTGTCATTACTTTTGGAGTTTTATGTTCAAAGTTACGTTTCATAAAGCCCAACATCATATTTGCCTTTTTACTGGCAGCTAGGCAATGCTGACTGGTTTTCAGATCATACTGATGATGACACCTAAATCCTTTTCCTGCTGTACTTCAGTTAACGATTTATTTGCATTTGATAGTTATATTTGAGGTTATCGTTGCCTATATACATTACTTTACATTTATCGGAATTGAATTTTAATAGCCATTTATCACTCCAACCTGATAGTTTGTCGAGATCACTTTGTATGAGTTCGCAGTTTTCTCTAGTATATGCTTTACCGCCTAATTTGGTGTCATCTGCAAATTTCGATATTTTAGATACAAGTCCGCAGTCCAGATCGTTGATATATATCAGAAAAAGAGTAGGACCCAAGACCGAGCCCTGAGGCACCCCACTAGTGACATCTAACCAATCAGATGCCTCGCCATTTATTACTGCCCGTTGTTTACGATTTGAAAGCCAATCGCCAATCCATGAACATAATTGCTCTCCTAAGCCATGTGCCCTTTGCTTGGTCAACAGTCGCTTATGTGGAACTGTATCGAAGGCTTTCTGAAAATCAAGGTATATTACGAATATTATGAATGGAATGATGAGATGAACAAGAAATTAAAATATAGATCGAGAAAAAGAAAGGAATGAGACCAATAAAAAGTATATAATTGATTTGGTAAAGAAGAAAAGAAAAGTATTTGGAATAATCATTGATGAAGAGAAAATCAACACTGAGACTTCCACCATGTAGAAATTTATGCTACAAACAAATTTAATCTGAGGGTTCTCTTACCTAACAATCAAACCCATGTCTATCTCCTGACACATCACCCCAGCTAATTAACTAACTAGGATACTTATCGGTGGATAGTGGGTTGAATTACGGCGGTAGGTTTGGATCAATATTGCAATGGTCTTGTGATCCGATGTGGTCGCCCGTGATCAGGGCCGCCCGTGTATGACAGAGGCGGTGGGCTGGAGACGGTAGTTGTCGAGACGCCAATGGTTATCACACCAGTAACTTGACGCGGCGGATTGTTATCTTTTGTGTTGTATTTTAACACAGTTCTATGATTTAACACTTATATGTACAAATTAACGTAATGTACAAATAAGCACGTCTATATTAACAATAGATGGTATCCTTTCAAGGGCTCGGAGTGTACTGTACTTATAGATAAGCACGTATATTAGATCAAAAGATGTTATCCTTTCAAGGGCTCGGAGTGTACTGTACTTATAGATAAGCACGTATATTAGATCAAAGATGTTATCCTTCAAGGGCTCGGAGTGCATGTACTGACCTCCCCGTGAGCTGCCAGCGCGGCCCCCCAAAATTTTCCACGTGTCACCTTTCGGTAGCGAGCAGGTGGACGGCCACGATTGGTGCAAATTGAAAGTACCCGGCAGCCCCAAATAAAGTACCGTTTCAAATTAAGGTGCAAAATGCTTAATATTACTGGGAATGTTCAATTAGCCATCCCAGTATTTACCTTTTACTTAAATTATCTTAATTATTACCCATTACCATTACAATTTAAATATATACATATCCCTATACACCCCTATCACGAGCGGAAAATACTTCACTCACAAGGGGGGGGGGAAAACCAAAACCACCACTCTACCAAATTTACGAGAGGGGGGGCTTGGATGGAAAATTTTCTACACGGGGGGCCCGGGCCCCGAAAACTGAAGTTACGCTTCATGTGATATCACCCCAGGCCACATAGCGCCGGAAAACATTTCAATAGTGGGTTTCGGCACTGGGGTCTTTAGCTATTTTAAAAAATTAACAGCTCTGATAGAGGTACCAGTGATATGCTGACATATACTTGATTGAGGGGAGAGTTATCTCCCTAACCCTGAAAGGGAAATATAACCCTGCAGGAATATTAACCCTGCAGGGAATATTAACCCTGCAGGAATATTAACCCTGCAGGGATATTAACCCTGCAGGGAATATCAACCCGCAGGAGTATTAACCCTGCAGGGAATTTTAAACCCCTGCAGGGAGTATTAACCCTGCAGGGAATATCAACCCTGCGGGGGAGTATAAAACCCTGCGGGGAATATTAACCCTGCAGGGAATATTAACCTTGCAGGGAATAGATGTTTAGTACCCCCCATATAGTCATCACCATTGACCTCAAATGGTTTTAGGATCTCTTTATAAAGGGAAAGTGCAGGGGGACCAGATAGGAGACTCAGTTTATACTAGGTCTACACTCAGATCTATTAAATTTAATGAAAAGATTTGAGGCAATATTTGACTGCCTGTTTTACCATGATTTATCCAAAAATTACACCTGATATCGGCTAATTTGTAGCCATTCCGCCCTTAATGAGTTCCTATGATATTCTTCCACCAACAATTTAGTAAGATGATGGCGTTTGGGAATTAGTATGGGATGAAGGTTTTATTTGGAAGATCAGCTTGAAAATTTCACCTAGACACCTAATACCCTCATGATCAAGGAAAAAATCTATATGGGCAATTTGTTCCTATGGGGGCTGCTGAAGCCAATAGCTGATATCCTCAGGAAATACCTGCTTCTGTATTGTTCTGATACAAAACTTCAAAGGTTCAGAGCTATCCCTTTTATTAACCTTGCAGGGAGTATTAACCCTACAGGGAGTATTAACCTTGCAGGGAGTATTAACCCTACAAGGGTATTAACCTTGCAGGGAGTATTAACCCTGCAGGGAATATTGCTCAATAAAGGGAAAAACCTTTATGTCTATCACAGGATCTGGGATCAATTCAGGTTTTCCCTTATTATTCTCAGATATGTCTGACTGAGTGGAAACCATATTAGGATTATTATTACACTCTTTCAGCCAGTAGGGCCTTTAAACCCTAATATCTTCAGATATGTCTGACTGAGTGGAACCCATATTAGGATCATTATTACACTCTTTCGCCAGGTAGGGCCTTTAACCATAAACCTGTATCAATTGAGGTTATTATCTCCTCGCGACCCCATTATTATTAGGATTTCATTAGTGGCAATATATTCATTTGAAATGGAATACCACTTTCCTCTAAAAAAATCACTTATTGGTGTGGGCAAGAAATGGTTCCTATTCTGGTAATTAATAGGGGTTGTGCATGACTAGGAATACTCTCATGTTCGACTGTATGGGGGGATGTGGGATGGTTCCCATTATTACCTTTCTACCAGCACTAGTGAACATTGAAAACGTTATGTATTTTGATGAAACCTTCCTTAGGTAACGCCCAAATAATCGGGTCCTATTATTAATTGGAAAGGTCCATCAACGTCTTTGAAGGTATTACTAACTAGTTTAACACCATTATCCCTCAGCATTTCAGCTGTGTTTTTTAGTCCAAAACATTTTAAACTGATGCCAATTTTTAATTGACTACTGCAGCACCCCCTACATTTATATCTTCCTAATTGGACTGGGGTTTTGCTTTCTGGGGTTTGGGGGCCTCATTATTGGCGAAAAAACCTGTATGGCTTGTTCACTTTTTTAAATTATGGGTAGTTGTAAAAATTAAATTATCTCTCTTTTTAAAGGGGTTTCTGTGTGCACCACCGTCAAAATTGTCTTTACTATGACTGCATTACCATTATGGCCACCTTCAAACTCGGCAGGGGAAACAGCTGCTGAACTACTCTTATTAGTGACTCCATTTAACTACGTAGGGTCTGGTTTATTATATGTTAGGACAAAAGCGTTTATGAACAATTGTTTACTTTTTCCTACAGTTTTTTAAGCTTATGGGGCCATTTGAAGATGTTACCACGGAGACAGGTTGGGGCAATTACCAAGTCGCTCAAAACCTTAAAACAATTGTGAAACCAATCGAATAAAATAATTATTTTACATCAAACTTTTTCAAAAGTATCCCTTTAAAACAACTGGTTTCCTCTAAACATAATAATGCGAAATCGTAGAATTTCCCGCGTAATTTTCGAATATTCTTACAATAAGCAGGGGTTTTAAACCCTGGGGTACGCGTCCCCCGGGGGGTCGTAAGGGGTCTGTCGGGGGGGTACGCCCTTTCCCACGGGTCGTTAGTGGGTACGGCTGATACTGCTTCAGGCCTGTGAGCAGTGTTGCCATAAAAAATTTCATAATTCCCAAGCTAACCCCTGAAAATCATAAGAGGGGCCCAAAAATATCCCAAGGTTTACAATAAAATGTAAAAAAAACACTAAAATTTTGAATAAGTTACTTTTTTCACCTAGAAATTAAAGTATATGGAGAAATCATGTTAAATTTTTACAAAAAAAAAGAAAAAAATGAGGCATTTAATAAACGCGCAACTTTCGGTCGGGTATAAAGGTAGAGATTTATGGCATGGGGAAGGCCATGGGGGAAGAGAATAGGGCAGTGGGAGGGGTAGGCGCTTTTCGGCCAAGGGGGGATAGGGATTGGATGGACAAAGGGAATAAAAAATAAGGGAGTAAAGGGGGTAAGGGAGGGCTGTGGGAGCGGAGAGCGAAGAGGGGTTTTTTTGGGGGGAAGGGAGTGGGTTTGGGTTGTGCAACCAGGGGGGAGGTAAGGGATAAGGCTAAGGGAGGGGATTTGGGAGGGGAGGACGGAGGGGGGGCCTTTAAAATCCCCAAGATTCTAGCTCTTTTCAAAAAAAATCCCAAGATCCCAAGACGCACCCAAAATCCCAAGATCTTGGAAAAAACCCCATGGAGTGGCAACCCTGCATGGAGTGTTGACTGACCACACCGCTGACTTGTACAGTATTGGACGGGATGGGAACGCAAAACGTTGTCGGGCACGCCCCCACTCCCCATGGGGAACTGTTCGGGCGGGGCCGGTTGTCTCTCTGTGGCTATTTTTTTTACGAAACATTACATAGGCCAAGGGGAAATGTTCTGTCGATTTCAGAAACCCTGCTATCCAAAAAGTTTGGCATTACTAGGATAAAACGATGTGTCCCGACTCGTTAAAAAAAGTTTGATAAATAAAAACCACTACTGTTTTTTGTATGTGCGAAGGGGTGCTGTGTGAGCAGCGTACATGGTTAAAAATAACTTGAAAGGTGTGGCATGCGGGTTTCGGTGTAGTTGATTGTGATGTGGGTGGGGTTTGGTGTGTGGTGCGGGGGGAGTATGGGTGACGTGGTGAGATGTGTGGCGTGGTGGGGAGGTGTAAGGTGGGGAAGGGGTATGTTAATGTGTGTTTTATTATCGAATTTTTTGTTTGAATTAGCAAAAGGAAAAAAAAAAAAAAAATGACAAATATTCGTGTCTGTATGCATTTTTATGTCGTCGGTTTGGGGGGTCATGATATGGGCTTTTTTTATATATAAGTTTAGTTTATTTCATTTTGCATGAAACAATGCAACACTTCGTTTTAATTGTGTGGATGTGTTTTTTTGTGGGTGATGGCCGGCTTGCTGCGGGGTTGACAGTGTGAGAATGAGCTGAACAAGTGAGGAGTGAGGGGTCGTGACCGAGGGGGGCTAGAGGCGAGTTTCATTGTTAGTGGTCTGTTTTTGTGCATTTTACATAATCAGTATTTATATGTAAACTTGTGCGATTTCACGAGCTTTTACGTATTTTTTTTTGAATTTCTATAACAGAGGGTGGGGGCTTTTCAGGTGGGGCTTTTTTATTTTTACAGCAAAACTTTGTAAATATTTCACGTCCCATATTTTTAATTTTCTTAAATTTCTGGCGTTAATTTTTTGGGTATTTTTTTTCATTACACTGTTTAATTATGTTTTTTCAGAAATTTTTTCTTAATTAAAATTTTGCAATTTATTATATGCAAAAATCCCCTTAGAATACTTATTTTTGTGTTGGACTATGCAGCGTATTTGAATGGGGGCTCAGAAAAAAAAAGAGATTTAAACATGGGGGAGTACTAAATTTGGGTTCACAGCTCTTTAAAGAGGGAACTGAACCCTGTGTCTCTGGCAAAAGTACGTCTCCCCTTTTCCATGAAACCCAAGCTTGCTCCAGCGACATTGCACGGTTGTCACCCAGAGCTGAAAGGAAAAATTGGACTACTTTTGGGGCAGAGAAAAAAGCTAACCCGCTCAAACTGGGTCACTCAGGGGGCTTTCATCATCAAAAAGAGCCGCTCTCCATGCTTCGTATGTAGTTTTCCTGAAAATTCTCAGCAAAAAAACCTCATTCCCTTGGGGAGACGCGTCCTGCCATGTACCAAAGACATAGTAAAAAATGCTGGGGGAACAATTGCTAAAAAACTTGACACCCTGCCGTTTTAATAAACTGTCCGCGACGTTCTCTGACATTTCCCAGATATCAAAGACCAGGTGGTTTCTGGATGAAAACAGCCCCAAGGAAATTTTTCTCACCAGTTGGATGAAACGACAGACGTGGTAAAATGTGCTCAGTTGCTGGCATTCACGAGGTACTCAAAATAACAATTTTAAGGAAGAATTTCTTTTTTGTCATCCTTTGAAGCTTCAACTACGGGGGCAGATTATTTGAACTTGTCAAATTTTTTCTTTGAATCTGAGGGACTAGAGTGGAAAAATTTATGTGGCTGCACCAGATGGAGTTTCCCCCAGCAGGCAGTCATCAGGTTTAAGACAAAAATTACAGCTGTTTTAAAAGTAAGGGAAAACACACCTGCGCTTTCACAGGGCAAGCTTTACTCCAAAAACCGCCTTTCTGGTAAAGAGGTGCTTTACCACAGTAAAGAGGGCAAAATTTGTAAAGTTTAAGTGCTCTGAATACGATTATTTAGCTTCTCTGTTTAGATTTAGATTGTCCTGAACATCTTTTTACCCACAGAGTTCGATGGTTATCTCGGAAATGTTGTCAAGAGAGTTTTTGAGCTGGGAGCACGAACTGAAAGAGTTTTTTTAGCCGTAATAACAGGAAGGAATCTCAGATTTATCTGCAAGCTGAATGATCCAAGTGGGTTTCTTCCTTGCCTATCTTGTTGCTTTTACAGCCTAAATATTCTAAAAAGTCTTTGCAAGGACTGATGCGTTGTACTGAGGCTGTTGACAAATTGAAGGTTTTTTAATGAAAAATAAATGTGGAGAAAAAAATAAGGAAAGGAAATTTTGCATTTTGAAAAAATAGCTGACAGCAGGACACCCTATGTAGATCAGATGCAAATTTAATAGTGGAGCAAACTTTCCTCGCTGCAAAAAGAATTTAAGAGATACTTTTCAGGTGTCTGAATTAAAATTTTAAGCTAATTAGGACCCTTTCCCTAAGATGTTGCTTTTTTTTAAAGAGTCTTTAGGAAAATTTATTGACTTCTGAATGACTCCGTGCTTGTGATCTCTTTGAGAAAAAATCTTTATTTGTTTGGTGTGAAATGCAAGTCATATCCCCTGTCGCAGAGGGCCTCTTCGCTCCGTTACTTTTCCCCTCAACATTTTTGTGTGAAAATGGGTTTTCCACTTATGGTCAAAAATCAAAATAAAATCTCGTGAAAAGTGGAAACCGACCTTTGAGTCTTACTAAAAATGCTGCCGCTGCAGACTAGTTGAAAAGCAGTTCCAGCCATCTCATTAAATTCCCCCTTTTCCCAGATGTAATGAAACGTAGTCGTAGTGTTTTTTTTCCACTTATCCCAAAAGGGAAAAGGGTAATGGCTGACATAAACAAACCCCAAAAAGGGGGACTGGGGAAAAAAAGGTTGAAAACCCCTGCAATAAGGGGAATTTCAAAACCCTTTTGCATTTTTTGGGGGGTTTGAAATCATAGCGAAAAGAGATAAAAATTTGGTGTGGGTTTGGGTAGTGTACATAACAGGAAATAGGGGAAAAATTCCCTTTAATATAATATGGGTCCATTTAGTACCGTTAAATGATGAGTTTTACAGAGAGTGGGCAAAAAAATTAAAATACTAGAAATTTGGTTTAGATATCTGCTATTTTTTTCTCGTTTTAATTTTTTTTGTGTATTTTTTGGGGTGTGCCCCAAAAGCAGGAAGGAGAAACAAAGAGGGGAAAAAAGAAAAGGGAAAAGGGGGATGTGACAGAGGTGAGAGAGAAGGAAAGGGTATTTTGTCCTTTGACACACACACCACACACAAAAACACACACAAACCAAAACACACACAAACACCACCAACCCCCACCACACCACGCACGACCCAAAGCCACACCCCGCACGCACGCACGCACGCACCACGCCGCAGCACGCACGCACGCACGCACGCACGCACGCACGCACGCACCACCACCACCACCCCCCACAACACCCACACACACACACACAAACCCCCAAAACACCACACACACACCCCCCCACCCCCCACCCCCCCACACACCCCACAAAAACACCCCACCAAAACACCCCCACCCCACACAAACACACACCCACACACACACCCCCCACACACACACACGGACAAAAACACACACAAAAAACCCCCAACACACACCAACACCCCACAAACACCACCACCAAAAAACCCACCACCACCAACCCAAAAACACATTTTCCCCCCCCCCCAACACCAACAAAACCAAACAGGAAAAAGAGAAAAAATAAAATGGAAAAAGGGAAAAAAAAAATAAAAGAAGAAAAAAAAAACAATATAGAAAAAAGCAAAAAAAAAATGGGTTTTTCAGATTTTAAAATGAGAAAATAGAGAAAAAATTACCAAATTTAATATGGTAATAAAACAATGTGACAATGAACCGATTTCAAAAACCCCTTTCCTTTTTTTTTTTTTTTGCCCCCCCCCCCTCTCCCCTCTCCTCTCTCTTCCCCCCTTCCTTT
>JACEEZ010002823.1:0-12539 GCA_016584305.1 Chionoecetes opilio | reverse complement strand
TTTGGAAGATCGATAACATTAAGGTGGTCAGAGAGAGAGAGAGGAGAGAGAGAGAGAGGAGAGAGAGGAGAGAGAGAGAGAGAGAGGTCAAAAGAGAGAACATAAGAGAAAGAGAGAATAAAGGAAGAACAGGGATAGATACAGAACCCAAGAGACTAACACCAAAAAATCCTTTACACATACAGACAAACACCAGGGAGACATCTACACAGACAGACAAACAGGCTGATAGATAAAGAACCCGACAGAGACAGATAGACAATAACATATATAGACAGGTAGCTAGATGACGACATAATCATATATACAGAAAGATCCATAAACACACACACACACACACACACACACACACACACACACACACACACACACACACACACACACACACACACACACACACACACACACACACACACACACACACACACAAACACACACACACACACACACACACAACACACATTATCGAGCTAAAGGGCACCAGGTAGAGGGAGGCAGTATTTTACAGCTACATTTAATTAAGAAGATGCGTTGAGGGGGACTTACTAGGCTGCATTTAATTCCCTGCTCCAGCATTAGGGGAAAAAAATATGTTTAATGGAACTGCATCACATAAAAAGAGAAAATGTACGATGTGAGGTTATAATGCACTTACCTACGAATGCATATAGAAGTAAACAGTGATGAAGTAGGAGGCGAAGAAGGATATTAATTAAAATAGGGATGTAGAAGAATGGTAGAGGATGCAGAGGAGAAGGTATTTGAGTGAGAGTATGGGAAAAATAGAATGTTGTTAGCAGATGAAGGGATAATTAAGGAAATGGAGAAGGAAGGAACTAAAGAGGAGTACTATAGATCATAGGAAGGATGTAAAAGAAGAGAGGTTGCCAGGATGGAATTAGGAAAGTATAGGAGAAAACAATGAAAACGAATAGAAAAGAAGGAGTAGGAAGAATGTGGATTAAAAGAAGGAGGTAGATGGATAGGAGAATACAGGGAAGGAATAGAAAGTATAAAACACGGAAGGTAGATAGGAAATAAAAAGAAAGACATCAAGGGCGAGATGCAGAGAAAGAAGAAGGAAAAAGAGGAAGAGGAGGAGGAAATACTCAGTAATTCAGAGGAGATAACCCAAGTAGTCACGTCAGAACTTTACTAGTTAAGATAATTCAGCGAGGAAGGTTGTGGCTCTGTGTATATTTACTGGAGTGACCAAGAGGACCTTTAACCCTTTATTGGCCAAGTTGTAACATAGGGTCGGTGGGTCGGTGGGTGGAAGGTCTCAGTGTTGCGTGAGGTGGGTGGCCTGGGTGGGTTTTCGTGGTGGTGGGTGACGTGGTTGGTGGGGGTGGTCTTTTTTTTTTTTTGGAGTCAGGGTTTTGTTCTGGTAACGTTGTTTAGTAATGTTTTGTGTTGGTAACGATGTATATTTGCAACGTTTTTGTTCTGGTAACGAAGTTTAGTAATTTTCCTCATTGTTTCTTGTCATTAATTTGTTTCTTTCAGCTTTTGAGGGATTCTTCTTTTCTTCCTCTTCTTCATCTCTTCATCTTCTTCATCTTCTTCATCTTCACCTTCATTTTCATCATCTTCTCCTTCATCTTTCTCTTTTGTGCGCCGCAGAGTATTAGGCGTCTGTCTATCTCTCTTTATCCTGGCGCTATTGTATCCTCGTCTATTATTCGTATTTAGATATTTAGGTATTCTTATTCTTCAGGTATTCCTCCTTCTTTAATTTTTCTTTCCTTACCATAATTTCAACTTTCCAAAAATGGCCTTCAGTGCACTAATATTCTCTCTCTCTCTCTCTCTCTTCTCTCTCTCTTCTCTCCTCTCTCTCTCTCTCTCTCTCTCTATCTCTCTCTCTCTCTCTCTCTCTCTCTCTCTCTCGCTCTCGCTCTCGCTCTCGCTCTCGTCGCTCTCGCTCTCGCTCTCGCTCGCTCTCGCTCTCGCTCTCGCTCTCGCTCCGCTCTCGCTCTCTCTCTCTCTCTCTCTCTCTCTCTCTCTCCCCTTCTCTCTCTCTCTCTCTCTCCTCTCTCTCGCCTTCTCTCTCCTCTCTCGCTCCCCTCTCTCTCTTCTCTCTCTCTCTCTCTCTCTCTCCTCTCTCTCTCTGCTCTCTCCTCTCTCTCCTCTCTTCTCTCTCTCTCTCTCTCTTCTGGTGACACTTGGAACCCGGAAGAAACTATCGACGAAGATGATTGACAGATGAAAAGGAGAAAGAGAAGCAGGAGGAGGGGGAAGAGGAAGCTATCGCACGCAAGGAAGGGAAGGGAAGGGAACGAACAAGGAAGTAATAAGTAAATGGACAAGCAAAGGTATTAAGTGGGGAGAAGAGGAGATAGATAGAGAAAAGCAACATTGATGGGGAAGAGGAATGAGCACCAAGTTGTAAGAATGACGTGAAGAAACCTTGAAGAAAACTTAGAATGGCGAAGGTTATAAGCTAATGGCAATTGTGATGGTGGATAAGATATGAACACAGAATTCCTTGTTTCCAACTTTTCATCAGTTCTGTTTACTTACGATTATGACATGTACGTGTGAATATCAATATCTATTAAGACGTGAAGACACATCGAAGAAAACGTAGAATGGCGAAGGTTATAAGGTGGTCATTGTGATGGTAGATAAGATATGGACACAAAATTTCTTAATTTTCATTAGTTCTGTTTACTTATGGTTATGTCCTGTACGTGTGAATATCAATGTGTATTATGATGTACATGAGTCTTCGTGTCTTGACCACTTCTTTGTGCCTCTCCATCCACGGGCTTGTGTCCAGGCGAAGGAGGTGTGGGTGAGACGGACGACGTTTACCCTTTTAACCTGTTCATCCTCCTTAAAGGGCGGGTCGATAAATGGGTACCCGAGGGAAGCGAGGAGCAGGCCTACAGCAGCTACCTAGGCGTCACGGTCTTACCTGTGCCCTGAGCCAAGAAATGTTCAGCCGACCAAAGGCTTACTAAACAAATACTTATTTAGTCCCTGATGCGAGGTGGTATACACTCCACTCGGGTCAGAATTTATACCTGACAAACACACGTTTATTTTCCTTTCTATGCCTGAAATACTTTAGAAAAATAAAGCATGTCCAAAGGTTTACAGAGCATGTAGAGAGACGAAAGGTGAAGCCAACAACGAGTTAATCCCTTCGCGCCCAGATCTTTCCTTTGCTATCAAAAATTGAATGTTGTCCAGCCATAAAATTACGAAAAGTAACTGAATTGACCAAATTAGGTAGTCGATAAGGATACTAAACAGGTCAAAGCTATAAATATTGTTTATATTCACTAAAAATTGTCTAATGGTACCCAAATTACAATGGAAATTACCTTCTGGGTCTCAAGGGGTCAAGGTAATGGCCCTCTAAACGCCTATTTCAAAGTGCTGTAGGATGTGTTGTAATGCTTAGAGTGTGATGCATAGAAATTTGTTAGTGTTTCATGAAGGCTTAGTGGCGCAGTGTAGCCTGGAAAATGAAAATAATTAATGTAGCCTGGAAAATTGTATAACATATACGTGCAGTTGAATGTGGATATAGAGTCGGGAAGCCTAACATAAATGGAAACTAACAGATTGGAAATTAGTGAGAGAGAGAGAATGAGAGAGAGAGAGAGAGAGAGAGAGAGAGAGAGAGAGAGAGAGAGAGAGAGAGAGAGAGAGAGAGAGAGAGAGAGAGAGAGAGAGAGAGAGAGAGAGAGAGAGAGAGAGAGGAGAGAGAGAGAGAGAGAGAGAGAGAGAGAAAGAAAGAGAGAGACATACAGATAGGCAAACAGACTGATAGACAGACATAAACAGAGACAAAGAGACATTGTGATTTAAAAATGCCTAAAAACTATATAAAGTGTCGATCATAGGTAAAGTAACACAACCATACTTTAAAATACAGTTGAATATGAATAACTAGTGGTGTAGCTTGTCAAGAGTGATGTGGCGAATCGTGATATGGTTAAATACGGCGTTTAGCGTAGCGCAGTGTAGCCAGATACAACGAAACTAACGCCGTACCCAGAAAGTCGATAATGATTTAGGTGAAGGAAACTCGGGGTAAAGGAGGGAGCAAAACTTTACCCATAACGAGGATATCCTAAACAGGGAGAGGGAGAGGGGCCGGGACACCATCTGGCTCCCTTATGAATCCATTAGCCAATACATTAAGTGATTTGAGGGTTTGATGGGAGACTGACACGTTAAGGAATGCTGAAAACAGATGGCACATTGAGTTAGAGAGAGAGAGAGAGAGAGAGAGAGAGAGAGAGAGAGAGAGAGAGAGAGAGAGAGAGAGAGAGAGAGAGAGAGAGAGAGAGAGAGAGATACAGATAGGCAAACAGACTGATAGACAGATAGAAGCAGAGACAATGAGACAAAGAGACATTGTGATTTAAAGATGCCTAAAAACTAAATCAAGTGTCGATCACAGGTAAAGTAACAACCATACATTAAACACCCTACCTCAACCCTATACCACTATCAGCAGGGTCACCAGGGGCAGCAGGGAAGGTCACCGGATATTGCCACACCATTTTGGCAAGGCAGTCTGAGGCCCCGCGGCTGAAAACGGAGGAATAGAAGAAGGGAAGAGAAGGGCGAAGAGGAGAGGTGGGAAGTAGAGGAAGAAGAAAAGCCTTAAAAAGAACCTGTTAAGCAAGAGAAACGAGGTCATACCAAGTAGGCGAAGGAAACACCGTATAAAACACGGGAGCTCAAGTATTCCTCAGGTTAATTAGCTTCCAAGGTCATTATGTATAAGGAGGAGAAGATTTACCTCGTTAATATCCTTAGGGCTCCTCGCTTCAGAGAGAGAGAGAGAGAGAGAGAGAGAGAGAGAGAGAGAGAGAGAGAGAGAGAGGAGAGAGAGAGAGAGAGAGACGAGAGAGAGAGAGAGAGAGAGAGAGAGAGAGAGAGAGAGAGAGAGAGAGAGAGAGAAGGGGATAAGGAATAAACTAGCAACTCCCTTGGACGGAATTACCTTTCTTCCCTTACCCTGCAGCGGCACAGGTGTGAGGAAGGGGAGTCTTGGGTCCTGAAGAAAGAAAATTAAGGTACTGAAGGTTTAGAGGAAGAAAAGGTTGAAGGGTGAAGACGAAGGAAGGAAGGAAGAAAGGGAAGAGGATAGACTTGATGGAGATGAGAGAGAGGAGAGAGAGAGGAGAGAGAGGAGAGAGGAGAGAGAGGGGAGAGAGAGAGAAGAGGAGAAGAGAGAGTGAGAGAGGAGGGGAGAGAGAGAGGAGGAGAGGGGAAAAAGAGAGAGAGAGATGAGGAGAGAGAGACGAGAGGAGAGAGAGAGAGAGAGAGAGAGAGGGTAATAGAAAAAGAGGGAAAGAGGAGGTAGATCAAAGAATAGACTAAGGTACGGTACTCCTGTTACTCTTTTGTAATTTCCGTGAGGCAGGTAACTCTACACTTGTTTTTTCCCCTCACGCCGCAGTTATCAGAGAACAGGAGGAAGCTGTGTCAAGGAATAAGTGTTGTATATAAGATGATTTATAGTAAGTTGTTTTTTCCAGTACATTTGAGTAATATCTCTCTCTCTCTTCTCTCTCTCTCTCTCTCTTCTATCTCTCTCTCTCTCTCTCTCTCTCTCCTTCTCTCTCTCTCTCTCTCTCTCTCTCTCTCTCTCTCTCTCTTTTCTTCTCTCTCCCCTCTTCTCTCTCTCTCTCTTTCAGACACCTTCCTGTCTCCTTTTCGGTCTTACTACCTGCATTATTTTACCTCAACGCGTATAGTTATCTCTTTCCTCACATTAAGTGGACATGTATCCATCCCTCACCCTCTTTTCTCTTCTCTTTCCTACACTTTCCCTCCCTTCCATCCTTTCACATTCACCTCCTTTCCCATTCATTGTCTTTTTTACTTTTCCTACACCTACTTTCCTTTCTTTTTCCTTTTTCTTTGTCATTTCCTTCCCTCCCTTTCCTTCCTATCCCTTTCCTTCCCTTACTTTCCCTTCCTCTTATATTCCTTCTCACATGCATTTCATTCAGTTCTCATTCCTTTCCCTCCTTTCTCCATGTTCTTGACTTCCCTTTGTCTTTGTTTCTCTCCTTACCTTCTTGCCCAGTCCCTCTCTCTTCCATCTCCTTCATAGTTCTTCCCTGCGCTTCATATACTTTTCTTCCTCTCTCTCTTCCTCATTTTCTTTTCTTCTCAATCCCTTAGGGAGGACGGAGAGAGAGAGAGAGAGAGAGAGAGAGAGAGGAGAGAGAGAGAGAGAGAGAGAGAGAGAGAGAGAGAGAGAGAGAGAGAGAGAGAGAGAAGAGAAAAGGAGAGAGAAGAGAGGAGAGAGAGAGAGAGGAAGAGAACAGAGAGGAGAGAACAGAGATAGAGACGGACAGAGAAAAGGGGACAGAGACAGAGAGAGAGAGAGAGAGAGAGAGAGAGAGACAGAGAGAGACAGAGAGAGAGTGTGAATGAGTCAGGACGGATGAATAACACAAAGCGACATGAGGCAGAAAGGATTGAAAAGTGAATAAATTAAACCCTTGCAAAAAATGAATAGGAACAAAGACCAAGAAGAATAAGAATAGGAAAGAAAGTTGGGTGTAATTTCAATATGCATGGGCGAGTGAAAATTTAAGGTAACGCAGAGAGGGAATAGAGAACCACACACCCTTTACATGCATGCCCAAATGAAATGAGTTTTTTTGTGGGTAGTACAAGGGGTAATAAAGGGACACAGGGGAAGTTCTATTATAAAGTAGAGGTGAAGGAGGGAAAGGGAAAGGGGTTGTAGAGAGAATAAATCATTTTAATATACAAACGGAGATGAGGAGGGGTTGCGGGGGGGTTTAATGGGGGGGGGGAGTAAGGGAGCGCAGGAAAGGGCAAGTCGTTTTAGTATCCAAGATTAGACGAGGGAGGGAAGAGGTAAAAGGAGAGTATTGGGAGGAGGGTTGTGGTAAGAAGGGGAAGGAAGGTAGTGGGAGGAGGGAGGTAGGTAAGAGGGGGAAGGAGGGTGGTGGATAAGAGGGGAAATAAGAAGAAGGGGGTGGGTGTGGGGAGGGTGCAAAAGGGGAGAGGACCTACTGCCCACCTTGCTTTAATCGTATGCAGTTCGTTCAGTTCCCCTTGTCAAGACCACGCCCCTGAGAGAGTTATGGGTCTCTTATATTAAGGGACTTGAGTTTTTTTCATGAATTTTACTCCAATTTTTTCCCTTCCTTATTTTGCCTACTGAGAATGGTATAGAAATGGTGATGAGAGAAAGAGAGAGAGAGAGAGAGAGAGAGAGAGAGAGAGAGAGAGAGAGAGAGAGAGAGAGAGAGAGGGGGAGAGGAGAGGGGAAGAGAGAGAGAGAGAGAGAGAGAGAGAGAGAGAGAGAGAGCTTGTACAATATTCTATAAATTATCAATAAATGCAAGTAGTTTAAATGCAAATCAAATTCATGATACTATATATATCATCACAGGATCTGGTCGCTCCCTTGCTCGAACACTAACAATCTCCCCTTTACGAATTCGATCAAGACTTAGTTTGTCCCTTTAAAAACCTCGACAGAACCATCACATCCTCGTCAAGCAAACAGCCTCAGTTTCTATATTTCTTTACCGACAGAGCTTTACTTCCTCCCTTTATATACCGGATTAACTCAATTTCTTTTCCACCTTAATCCCTTCACGCCCAGATCTTTCATTTGCTATAAAAAATTGTCTGTCTGTTGTCGAGCCATAGAATTACGAAAAGTAACTGAATATACCAAATTGTTAGTAGACCTGGGTACTAAACAGGTCTTGTCTATAAAATATTGCTTATAGTAACTAAAAATTGTCTTATAGTACCCAAAATTACAATGGAAATTACGTTCTGGGTCTCAAGGGGTTAAAACGCATCATAGGATTTCGCTAAACGCCTTCTCCATTTCCTCATCGTAATCTATCCACGTCATTAGCGTTTATCGGATCATTTTTCATTAAGAATATTTAAAAATGACATTAAGCGTGATATTTATGGGATGATTATACGGTATTTTTTTCATCATTAAGTTTTTTTTCCTGCAGTTGTGTTGATATTTTCAGCATTATTGATTATTTTACTAAGATTCTGGTTTTTCCCCCCCAGTTAGGGGGGGGGTGTGTGTGGGTGGTGTATGTGTGTGTGTGGTAGTGTGTGTGTGTGTTGTGGTGTGGGTATGTTTTTGTTGGGGGGTGTGTGTGTGTGTGTGTGTGATGGTACATACGTATACACACGCCACGCACACACACACACACGCATATACACACACGCACACACACACATACACACACACACACACACACACACACACACACACACACACACACACACACACACACACACACACACACACACACACACACACACTAAAGGTCAAAAATATATAATTAACGGAGAAGGGGGGACTGGAAGTAAGAAGAAGAAAAAAGGAGATATATAGCGAGCACAAGACGTCCTAATCATCTTTATAGTAAACGATCGAAAATAGAAAGATACAAACAAGTGAACCGCAACGTTTAACATTTAAGGAGACTTGATAAACAGTGGGACTCATTGCCGTCAATCTTAACACTTCGTGGAAAAATTATATTAAAGTAATCGTCCAGACCATTTCATCATTTCTGATTTAATGCAGTCAAAATATAGACATGATCGAGTATACCCAACAATATGTGCACTTTTGCATCCGGGTCACCCGTTTTTAAATGATCGCATTCAAAATCTGTAAACTCCCTGAGCTCTCAAAAAACAACTGGCGGACAGCAGACGACGCACCACGGCTCAGCGACGTCACACGAGTGAGCCTCCCAGCCCGGCCCTATAAAAATACACGGAGACTCGGAGAAAAATGTAGTACTTGGGGAATTTTGGGTGTTTCTGATATTTTTATTTTGCGATGTGACATATACTTGCATCATTCATGGATACAGCAAGAAAGCTGTGCCTTTGCAGAGAGCTTAGCACCCATTTCCGACCTATTTGACCATGATAATGTCTGTGAAAGGCCTGACAGTGGCGGGTGAGAGGAGCGCGGTGTGAAACACATTGTCTAGCTGCACTCCTCTCCCCCGCCACTGCCGGGGCGTGCACAGACATTATCATGGTCAAATAGGTCATAAATGGGTGCTAAGCTCTCTGCAAAGGCACAGCTTTCTGCTGTATCCATGAAGGAGCAAGTATATGCCACATCGCAAAAAAAAATATCAGAAACACCCAAAATTCCCCAAGTACTACATTTTTCTCCGAGTCTCCCTGTATTTCTATAGGGCCGGGCTGGGAGTCTCACTCGTGTGACGTGTAGCAAGTTTCCCGTACGGCTGGAATGGGGGCTGTTGTTTTTCCCGCGCTTTTTACAAAAGTCATGTTTCTAGGGAAATAAGGTGTGGAAATGAATTATTTTTTGTGGATTAGGTATTTTGAATGATCATTCAACATAATTATGCAAAGAAAAAATGGGTCTGGACGGTTACTTTAATTGAAAAGAAGTGAAAAAAGTAAGGTTAGAAGAACACGGAGGAATCATGCGTACCCTACCATGAAAAAAAGACAAAAAAATTACAGAAAGAGCAAATCAATAACAAATGGAATGTGATGATAGTCTACCCTTTACGTGCCCTTATTGGAAGACATAGAAATTTGTTTTTAGGAAAGATAGAAAAAAGGGAATCACTAAATCTTCCCATCCTATTACGAAGCCAATCATCACGGTCCTCCAGGTGAATGGGTAGCTCATTAGCCGCTCCACACAGCCAGGTGAGCCCTCCCTCCCTCCCTGGTTAAAAGGCGGTGTATACAACGTTTTTCTCCGAGAACTGAAAGTGTATTAGCTAAAACCGATTTTGCCGTCATTTTTTTTATTGCATGGTATTAAGGAGAATGGGATATAGTGGTGTGTGTATATTATTTGTGTGTGTGTGGTGTGTGTGTGGGGTGTGTGGGGTGTGTGTGTGTGTGTGTGTGTTTTGTGTGTGTGTGTGTGGGGGTGTGTGTGTTATTCACCCAGGGGTCTTCCCCACGCGAGCGGGGCTCCGTCCCCATTTTCACCCTCTCAGGCGGTTTGGGCTCATTCTTACCGATTTTTGGGCAATGCTGGGACCTAAAACCACACCCCCATCCCTTGCTCAAGGGGAAACAGAACCGCCCGAATTGTCAGTAAAAAAATCCCCGGGAGCGTGGGATTGAACCGCCTACCCACATAATGGGGACCAGCCCCTTATAAACCCCGGCCCTCGCGCGGTGTGTGGTTGTGTGGTGGTGGGGTGGTGGTTCTGTCCGTGCGTGGGGTGTTGGTGTGTGTGTGTGTGTGTGTGTGTGTGTCACGGTAAAGGCTGTGGTGGTGTGGTATTGGCAGGAGTTGGAATTGGATGAATTGAAAGTTTGATAGAGGAGTAAATAGAAACCAAATCAAATGTTACAATACATGTTTTCTGGGTAGATGTGTAAAAATGAAAAAAGAGACAGAAAAAGGAGATAAAATATAAGAATGCTCGTAGGTATAAAAAGGGCTGTAAAATTTGTCTCGTGATAGAAATGCGTGGTAGGAAAGCGGAGAAGGGAAAATTTGGGGGTAGGTTTTGCGAAGAGACTTTACCAGTTGGGAATTGGGAAAAGGGGAGGAAAGGAAATAAAAGTAGAGAAGGAAGAGAGACGGAAGAGTGGAATGGATTGGGAGGGTCGGAGGAAAAAATGTAGAGAAAGGAATTGGATGGAATAGGAAAAGAAGAGAAGAGAGAGGAGAGGGGAGAGAGAGAGAAGGAGAGGAGAGAAAGGGGAGAGAGAGGAGAAAGAGGAGAAGAAGAGGAGAGAGAGAGAGGGGAGAGAAAAAGAGAGGGAGAGAGAGAGAAGAGAGAGAGAGAGAGAGGTGGTTTTAAATGTTTTCGAGGTATAGAAGGTAAAATGGTATGGCTATAAAAAAAATTCAATGGAAAATGTTGAAGAGAAAGTAAAAAGGGAAGAGGTGGGAAAAGAGTGTGAAATGGCCCCGTACGCACACCACAACACACAAAAACCCACACACACACAAAAACACACACACACCACACACACACACAACAACACAACACACACACCCCACAAAAAACACACACACACACACACACACACACACACACACACCACACAAAAACCCCAAAACTTTCCGAACCCGGACAAAACCAGCCCCCTAGCCTTTTCCCCCCTCCTCCCCCCTCCTCCTCCCCCTCCCCCCCTCCCCCTTCCCTCCTCCTCCCCCTCCTCCCCTCCCTCCTCCCCCCCCCCTTCTCCTCCTCCTCCTTTTTTCCTTCATACGCCCTTACTCGCTTCTCCTTCGGTCAAAAGATAAATGTGATGAAAAAATTGCACCCTCCCTTTTAAATTATAAGAAGCTGGGGGGACGATGGGGGGGGAAAAAAACGTTTTCGTATGAGATGAAGAAATTTTAGGAAGAGAGAGAGAGGGAAGAAGATGAGGGAAGAGAGAAAAGGGGGGAAGGAGGAAGGAGGAGGGAGAGAGAGGAGAGAGGGGAGGAGAGAGAGGAGAGAGAGAGGGGAGAGAAGAGGGGAGAGAAAAAGGGAGAGAAGAGAGGGAGAGAGAGGGGAGAGAGGTTCAGGAATTGAAAATATTGTGGTTATCGTCAAAAAAATTTCCAGGGTTCATGTTGCTTTGTATATTTTTTCCTGTATGACAAATTTTTGTGAATTTGAGTTTGTCTATGTGTGAATATTTATCCATGATCTGTGAATACAATTTTTATTGATTATTCTATCGTATTTATTTTATGCATATTCCTGAAATGTTTATTCGCATTTATTAGTTGATATATATTTTTGTTTGTATTTTAATTTTTGGGGGGTGGTTTTTGGGTTTTTTTTGGGGGTGTGGTTTTTTTTTGTTTTTTTGGGGGTTTTTTTGTGTTTTTTTTGGGTGTTTGGTTTTTTTGGGGGGTTTGTGTTTTTTTGGGTGTGTGTTTGTGTTTTTTGGGGGGTGTTGTGTTTTTTTTTGGGGGGTGTTTTTTTTTTGGGGTTTTGTTTGTGTTTTTTTGGGTGTGTTTTTGTTTTTTTGGGTGTGTTTGTGTTTTTTTGGGTGTGTGTTTGTGTTTTTTGGGGTGTGTTTGTGTTTTTTTGAGTGTGTGTTTGTTTTTTTGGGTGTGTGTTTGTGTTTTTTTGGGTGTGTGTTTGTGTTTTTTTGGGTGTGTGTTTGTGTTTTTTTGGGTGTGTGTTTGTGTTTTTTTGGGTGTGTTTGTGTTTTTTTGGGTGTGTGTTTGTGTTTTTTTGAGTGAGCGTCGACCTGTTGCCGGGAGTAGCGTGGTGTTGGATGCAGGTTTTTTCAGGGAATTTTGTATCGTATTAAAGAGTGGGCTTTTTCTTTGGGATGTTTCAAAATTTTGCATCATATTCAACATTCAACAGTTGCACACTAAACCTTTTAATTCTCCTTTTATTGTTTAGATTTTTATTATCATTATATCATTTTTTTCCTTATAATTGTTATATTATTATTCTTAACATTATTATTACTAGTATTTAAATTTAAAATTTGTCCTTTTTACAAAAATTTTTTTTTTAACTCTTTCTTTCTCATATTTTTCACCTGAGCTTGAAAATTAATTA
>JACEEZ010002821.1:84848-88863 GCA_016584305.1 Chionoecetes opilio | reverse complement strand
TTTTCCTGGGATGATGAAACCTTTAAGATCCTAAAAGGTTTTGATGTCATTAATCAAGAGGACCTATTTGAGCTTTCAACTCAAGTGACAACAAGAAATAATGGTTTAAAACTAAACGGTCAACGTTGCATCACCGATCTCCGTAAAAATTATTTCAATGTTAGAGTCGTTGATCGATGGAACAAGTTACCAGCAAATGTTGTCGGAGCCAACACAATAACTACATTCAAAAACAGACTTGACGCGCACTGTAAAGTAAATGGGTATTGATAGTGCGAATTCGTATCTAGTCCCCCGTATCGATTAGTTGTAGTGGTAGTGGTAGTTGTAGTTAGTATTTTTCATATCCTATCAGTCTGCACAATGAAACTTCCATGTTCCTATCCCCTTTAGGGACATGGTATCATTTTCCAATTGTTTTCTTACAAGTAGTTGATAGTTAGTAGTATGTAGTTCAGCAGATACCCTCGCTATGGACCAATAGGTCTCCTGGTGTCTGTTACTCCTATGTAATCCTATGTAATCCTCCTCCTCGTCCTCCTCGTCCTCCTCCTCCTCCTCCTCTCCTCCTCATCCTCCTCCTCCTCCCTCCTCCTCCTCCTCCTCCTCCTCCTCCTCCTCCTCCTCCTCCTCCTCCTCCTCCTCCTCCTCCTCCTCCTCCTCCTCCTCCTTCCCATCCTCCTCCTCCTCCTCCTCCTCCTCCTCCTCCTCCTCCTCCTCCTCCTCCTCCTCCTCCTCCTCCTCCTCCTCCTCCTCCTCTCCTCACACATCTACATTAGTCTGTTCGTTGAGGTATTAAAAGTATTTCGCCATAAGTGATATTTTTAGGTGGTTCCCCCGACGCGTGGAGGCCGCAGATAGCATTCCCGTGAGAGGGGAGGAAAGTGGGGGAGGGGAAGGAGGTTGGGGTCAAGGAGGAAGGGAGGGAGGGAGAGGGGAGTAAAGGTTTCGAATCAACAGGAAAATAGAAGAGGAGGAGAAAAAACAGAAACAAGGAAAACATATTGAAAATGGAAATAAGAATGATAAGGAAAAAAAACTACTCGTCTAGTTTGGTACATTTGTATTTTTTTTTTTCTTTTTTCTTTTTACATCACAAAGGACTGTCCAAGGGCAAACGATAAGTAACAAAAAGTCTGCTTAGTTGCCAGTTCCTATACTTCTTTATAATTATCCTTACTCACTGGGGTTTTTTTATGATTATAGTTTACAGATTTGAAGCTGATAGGTATGGGGTGTACACAGGGAGCCGAAAACATCCATTGATTAACCCCTTCACGCCCAGATCATTTCTTTGCTATATAAAATTGTCTGTTGTTAACCATAAAATTACGAAAAGTGACTAAATAAACCCAAGTTAGCTAGTGAACAAGGATACTAAACAGGTTATATCTATAAAACATTGCTTATATTCATTAAAAGTCGTCTAATGGTATCCAAACTACAATGGAAATAACGTTATGGGCATTAAGTGGTTGGTAGAAAGATGGAAATCGTAACCAGAGTGACTTTAGGCTTATGCGGTATTTTTTTTACCTTTTTTTCTCTCTATAAAATTCATTCTCTTTTATTCTAGTTGTGTTTGTTATTATTATTGTTGTTGTTGTTCATTTTCTTCTTCCTTTCCTCCTCATTCTTCTTTTTCTTCTTTTACTCCTCTTCCTCCTTGTTTCTTCTTCATTTACTCCTCTTCCTCCTTTTTTTCTTCTTTTCCTCCTCCTCCTCCTTCTTTTCCTTCTTCTTTTCCTCCTCCTCCTTTTTTTCTTCTTCTTTTCTTCCTCCTCCTTCTTTTCTTCTTCTTTTCCTCCTCCTCCTCCTCCTCCTTTTTCTTCTTCTTTTACTCCTCTTCCTCCTTTTTCTTCTTATTCTTAATAATACAATTAAATACAATAAAATATACAATAAAATAATACAATACATACAATAAAATAAATAATAATATAAAAAATACAAATAAATAATACAATAGAATATCCTCGAGATCCCCGCCACCATTACCTGTCCGGCGCCTGAATGCGATGAAAGCTGCCTCCATTTATACCATTACCTCCATCACTACATTATTATAGTCTTATTATAACTTGATAAATCAACTCCCCGTTAATATATCAGATGTCTTTTTAGTATAGTATCCCAAGTATCATGTCCTTTAATATCATGTTTTCGTAGTGTAAGGAATAAATATAGTGTCTTTTTTATAGTATCCCAAGTATCATGTCATTTAATATCATGTTTTCGTAATGTAAGGGTTTATATATTTATATTTAAGGTTTTACTATATTTCGTAATATAGTGTGTTGTTGCCGGTTAATTAGCATAATTAAAGAGACCTGTGGAATCCCTCACCTGGACACCTGCTGCGCGCGGGGTTTTCATTAGCATAGTAATTAGCTACACCGGTGAGAGGAGATCTGAGGGAAGAAAATAGCCGTTTCATGTTTGTGTAAGCAGAGGGCCGCAGAAAACGATGCGGGTGTATTTACTTTATATATACACTTTATTATCTTAAGTAAATTATCGTGTTTGATGACTTGTTTGATGTGCTTTTTTCAGATAATAGCTGATGTTAACCCCTTCACACCCAGATATTTCCTTTGCTATAAAAAAAAAATCGTCTGTTGTTAGCCATAAAATTCAGAAAAGTAACTGAATATACCAAATTAGCTAGTAGACAAGGATACTAAACAGGTCATATCTATAAAATATTGCTTATATTCACTAAAAATCGTCTAATGGTACCCAAATAACAATGGACATTACGTTCTGGGCCTCAAGGGGTTAAGGAAGCAAGTACGTCATGTTTGTGTAAGCAGAAGGCAGCAGAAAACGATGCGGATGTATTTACTTTATTTCTACACTTCATATAATATACTCTTTATTATCTATAGTAAAATGTAATATTGTGTTTGATTTTTGTGTTTGTTTATTTCAGAAAAGCTGATGATAAGGAAGCAAGTGCGTCATGTTAGTGCAAGCAAACACCCGCGAACAACGACTTTGCAGTTAAGGTAAGTAATGCTCGTGGCTGCGTCCTGCTTGTCTGACCTTGACTTATTTTGGAAGGTAGAAAGTTTGCTCTTCTCAGGAAAAATGCACTTGAACCCCTTCCTTCTATTCATGTAAACCTCTATGGCCTTTGGTATTCTGCTAAATTACTTATCGGTAATTTAGCAGAATAGAATGTCGCCCAAAACTCGTCCACTTGAACACAACAAAATGACTCCTCCCTATCTGGATTTTTTTGTTTTGCTTTTGTCATTTCGGCTTGTAGCACAAAAAAGTTTGGCCATTTATAAGGCACCACAAATATACATTGATGAGATGGTCATTTATTCAAACACCTTTCTCCTACGTGGCCAGCGAATCAGTAGCTATAAACAACGCGTATATATGTAGCTATGTATGTACAGCACGTGCATACTTAAGCCACGGTCACATCTTACGGTCACGCACGTAGTTGACTGTAGTGGGGGTTGACCGTAGTTGACCCTACTTGACCGTAGTGTTTACCGTAGTCAACTACGGTAAACACTACGGTCAAGTAGGGTCAATTACGGTCAACTAGGGTCCACTACGTTCTAACTACGGTCACAGTAGGGTCTTGGCATCCAAGCTCTCCGTAGAGATATTTTGAACATGTTGAAAAATGTTGGGCTAACCACGACCAAATCATGGGTTTCTTGAAGTTCAAACTACGTTTATAACTACGTTGAACTACGGTTAACTACGTCTAACTACGTTTAATACGTTTAACTACGGTCCACTACGGTCAACTACGGTCAACCCCCACTACGGTCAACTACGTGCGTAACCGTAAGATGTGATCGCGGCTTTAGGGACTGGCAGCTAGGGACTTATAGGGACTGGTAGCTACCGTAGATAACACTAAAGTCGCCAGGACAATGTTTCTTTTCGATTTTCAGACGTTTGGTGGCGTTAATACTTACATTTCTACATCCATGATTTCAGGAAAGTTAAAAGGAGGTATCTGGAGAGTCTGTGTCATTTTGTGTCT
>JACEEZ010002821.1:72348-79848 GCA_016584305.1 Chionoecetes opilio | reverse complement strand
ACACACACACACACACACACACACACACACACACACACACACACGTACATACATACATTACTTTCATGCGTACATACATAAATGCTCTGATGTCACTAATATTTGCACCAAATTTTACTCATGAGAGAAACTTTCACCCTTTCCCCCCCTTAAAAAAAACTGGCTTAAGGCAAAGTTATAATGTAGTTGGTCGTGTTATTACAGAAGTTAAGGAAACTCTCCCCTTTTACAAAACTGGCCCTTACCCTTTGGTCCCCAACACACACCCCACACAACCAACTCCATGTACCCTCTCCCCCACACACACACACACACCAACACAACCACACACACACACACAACACACACACCACAGCACACACACACACACACCACACACACACACATAACTTCGTTATCTTCATAACTCTTCTAATTTTTCTATTAACCTATTCTTATAACCTATTCCTCTGTAATCAGTCTGAAATCAAAGCCTACATCAATTCTTTAAAATCAAATACAACTGGCTATGATGATATTCCTGCAGCCGTACTAAAACAAACTTCTGACTATATAACACTTCCTCTTACACACATCATCAATTTATCTTTTAGTCATGGTATTTTCCCTGATAAGTTGAAAATAGCAAAAGCAATTCATATTCACAAGTCTGGTGGTAAAGATGAAATAAATAATTACAGATTTATCTCCATTCTACCATCAATTAGTAAAATCTTTGAAAAAGCAATTGCTTACCGGCTCTGTAATTTTTCAGCAAATAAAAATTATGATCTGACTGTCAATAGGGTTTTAGGAAAAATAGGTCCACAGAATCTGCTCTTCTACATTTTGTCTCCACTGTGTATACTAATCTAGATAGGAAATTTTATGTCGCAAGTGTTTTCTTAGATATATCAAAGGCATTTGACTCATTAGAGCAGCGTTTCTCAACCTTTTTACTCTTGTGGAACCCTGGCAATAATGTTCATGTCTCAGGGAACCCCTACATAAAAATTCTTACAAATCATTATTAATATCTTTCTTTCTCTTTTATAAACTTAAAGTTAATAAGGAAAACAATATATATTGTTTTCTTCTGGTAACTGGTTTAAGCAATAAATAAGTTACGTTTTTCTTAAGTTTATTCACAATGCAAAAAAAAAAAGAATACATAACTGAAATCAAACTATTTGTTCAGGAAACCTCATACGGAGGTTTTCATTCACACAAAAAAAAATCAACCTTATCTGTAAACACAAGAAAATAAACATAAATAACCAATATCACAACACATATAAACAAAACGAAAACAGACAATAACTATCACAATAACTTAATCGTTTATTGATAATGTTGAAAATGCATCAGATAAATGATGATAAATGATCAAAATGTCATATGAACAAATATATGAGTCAAGGAAATGTTATTTTTGAAGCCAATGTAGATAATGAAATTTGCTGCTCTAATGTGAAACCTGTGGTTGTCTTTTGGTGCACAGATACTTAATTCGTCACGTACAGCTACTGTCCACTGACCATTTAAGGCGGTTTCAGACTGGCGCCGTATAGACGTCGCTAAATATATTACCTATGATTATTATATTTTCAAATGATATAACAGGTTGAAGACTTTATTATAATACCCAAGAATTTTCCAAAATTATGCCGTACGTGTACGTATAGTAAAATTACGAATATGAAATTAAACACAAAGATGACAAAAAAAATGCATTTACATATGATTAGCCTATTTGCAGACGCCTACTCATTAGCCTACTGTAGACGGACATTGTTCTTCTCTTAAGTCTATCAATAGTGGTGTTCCTCAGGGTTCTGTCTTATCACCCACTCTCTTTCTATTATTCATTAATGATCTTCTAAATCTAACTCAAAGCCCTATCCACTTCTACGCTGATGATTCTACCCTGATGCCACCGAGCGCCTAACTTCTGATCTTTCTATAATTTCTGATTGGGGCAAAACAAACCTTGTTTTGTTCAATGCCTCAAAAACCCAATTTCTTCACCTATCTACTCGACAAAACCTACCAGATAACTATCCCCTCTTTTTCAATGACACTCAACTATCTCCTTCTACTACAATGAACATTCTTGGACTGTTCTTTACTAAAAATCTGAACTGGAAATCTCACATATCTTCTCATGCTAAAACAGCTTCTAAAAAGTTAGGTGTCCTGTGGCGTCTACGTCCATTCTTTTTCTCCCTCCCAGTAGCTTGCTCTCTACAGGTGCCTTATCTACCCATGTATGGAGTATGTCTCACATGTTTGGGGGGGATCCACTCATACAGCTCTCCTAAACAGGGTTGAGTCAAAAGCTTTTCGTCTCATCAACTCACCTCCTCTGACTGACTGTCTTCAATCTTTAAATCACCGCCGCAATGTTGCTTCTCTTGGTATCTTCTACCACTATTTTCATGCTCACTGCTCTTCTGAACTTGATAACTGCAAGCCTCCCCCCTCCGCGGCCTCGCTGCACAAGACTTTCTACTCATTCTCATCCCTATTCTGTCCATCTTCCTAATGCAAGAGTTAATCAGTATCTTTACTCTTTCATCCCTTTCACTGGTAAACTCTGGAACTCTCTTCCTGTTTCTATATATTTTTCCACCTTCCTACGACTTAAATCTTTTCAAGAGAAGAGTAACAAGACATCTCCCGAACTAAATTGGCCCACCCCTCTTTCTTTATTCTGTTACTGTCTTCTTTTTAGGGACTGGCAATTATGCGGGCTTTGTGTCAGCACTTTTTTTGTGACCTTGGCCAGTCCTTTGTGATATAAAAAATAAAAATAAAAATATCACTTTCTCTCGGAACCCCTAACGACCTCTCGCAGAACCCTATAGGGTTCCGGGGAACCCCTGTTGAGAAACGCTGCATTAGACCATCACATATTACATGCTAAACTAATTAATATTGGTGTGAAGGGACCTGCTTATAACTTATTAGTGAGCTACTTATCTGATCGCAAGCAATCTGTTTTATGTAATGGCGAGTATATTGAGTGTAAGTCCATCAAGCAAGGTGTTCCACAAGGTTCGATTTTAGGCCCCATCTTGTTTCTGATATATGTAAATGACATAACTAATGCAAGTAATTGTGCTACTTTTATCTTATTCGCAGATGACACAAGCTTCATAGTCACAGACAAAAGTCTTTTATCCCTTCACAATAAACTAACTCAGGAAATAACTAATGTAAACAACTGGATTAAAGCCAACAAGTTAAGACTCAATATCAATAAAACTCATCTTATGTTATTTCAGAATAGGTCTTTAGTGCATGACTTGGACCCTGTAGGTATAGGTAGTGAAATTGTTAACCATGTACTGTCGACAAAATTTTTAGATGTCATAATAGATGAATATTTCAACTGGAAGCAACACATTTCTCATGTTTGTATTAGTATATCCAAGATTTGTGGTGTCTTGTATCGCATTCGTTACAAACTCACAACTGAAGCAATGTTAACCATATATTATACACTTTGTTATTCCAAAATGATGTATTGCATATCAATATGGGGTTGCACTTGGCCATCGTTCTTAGACAGCGTGTTCAAGGCTCAGAAGGCAATTCTACGCGTTCTAACCTTCAAGAAAAAATTTGATGCAACTGAGGAGATATTTTCAGCTTTAAATTTATTAAAAGTCCCTTTTATCCATAAATACTTCATGTTGATAACTATATTTAATTCTATAAAAAAGAATGATCACATTTTCCAGGTACAAGATCAAGCTCATAATACCAGAAGAAATCATGATATCATATTGTAAGGGTCTACTTGTATACTTTATGTTAATATTTAGATAATTCAAGTAAATATCAAAGATTATGTTGTGTATGTGTACATTGTGCGTGGATGAGTGTGTGTGTGTGTGTGTGTGTGTGTGTGTGGTGTGTGTGTGTGTGTGTGTGTGTGTGGTGTTGGTTCATCTCTTTTATATGTATGAATATATTTACTGTATGCTCGAATATGTGCATATGTTTGTGCATATGTATGTACGTATATATGTATGTATGAGTACGTGTGTGTGTTTATATAGATAGTATACGTTAGTGTGAGTTTAAGGATATTTACAGATGTTTTGTATGAATACTACATAGAGATGATATACTAGTCTTCTCTCTGGAATGTGCACATATTACCTTGCTTAATAACGGGGTCTGCTAACGAGAGTTATCTCAGCAGACTTTTCCACGAAAGGTTAATGATGCATGGATTTATTATTTGTGTGTGTTCTTATGGCAATAAAATGTTTGAGCTTGAACTTGAACACACTGACAGGCCCAAACATTCCACCTACGCCCTCTCTCCCGCCCACCACCGCCCACTTTACTGTGTCCGTTCGGGGTTTTTTTATCTCTCTGACCACTAAACTGTGTAGAAGATAAGGATTTTGATCGATATGAAGAGTATGTGATCATTTTGACTTTGCTGAGGGTCTCTCTCTCTCTCTCTCTCTCTCTCTCTCTCTCTCTCTCTCTCTCTCTCTCTCTCTCTCACACACACACACACTGGCTGGTGGTCACGCTGGGGGAGTGCCTCCGCCCCGTGGGGTCGCACTGGCTGGTGGCCACGCCGAGCGGTGCTGCCTCCGCCTGTACGCCTGAGTGTACAGCAGAGCCTTGCGCTCCGCCAAGACCCTGCCTGGCGCAGCAGCTGCCGGGCCTGCACGCCAGCCCCGGCCTGGCCCTCCCCTACGTGCAGCAGCAGGGGGAGGCGTACAGCTGCGGCGTGTGCACCATCGCCTTGGCGTTAAGCATCGCGCTGGGCCAAGACCCTGCCACGCGGCCCTGCCACGCGGCCCTGTGACAGGGACAAGGTGGCGGGCAAGGGCAGCTGCGGCCCTTCCCCTTTCCCTGCACCGCCGCGTGGGACTGCCGGTGCGGGGGCGACAGGGCCGCGCTGGCGTGCATGTGATAAAGTGGTAGGAGTTAGCGTATCAGGTTAGAGTTAAGAAGAATAGAACCTGTGTCGTGTGTGTCCATGAGTAGATTGGAACCTGTCAGGTTGGATCTAGTATGCCCAATTATGGTCATGTTCACCTAAAAGGATTTTTAATACCGAGCCCTATGGTGTTCTGCGAGGTGTGAGTGTAAGGCAGATTGTACCCAGGAGGCTGTGACAGAATGCCTCCCTGTACTTCTTCCTCCTCTGCCCCCCTCGTGGTTCTGACGGCGGAGCGCGTCGCCACGCTGATAGCGCGCCGCAGGATGGTGTTGGGGTCGGGTGCGTCGTGCACGGCGTTCCTGGTGGACGTGGAGGGCGAACCGTGCTGCCTCAAGGTGGCCAAGGACAAGCTCGCCGCGGCAACGTTCCGGAAGGAGTTCGACATCCTGATGGAGTTGGACGGGGCGGCCGGCGCGCCCCTGCCGCGGGGCACCAGCTTCGGCTTCCCGGCCCTCCTCACCACCTTCTGTGGCAAAAACACTTTCTTCCAGCTGCACCAAGTCGCACCTACAGACCTGCACAAGTTATCTGCCTTCCTGTAGCTGGTGCGAGACGTGTAGCAGCTGCACGCCTTCGGCTACACACATAATGACATCAAAGAGAACAATGTCGTGCTGCGTCGGGACGCTGACGGACGTCTGCAGGTTTCCCTCATCGATTACGGTTTGGCAAAGAAATTTGGGACAAAAATCCGCTTCAGCGGCCAAGGATCAGCCCAGCTGCCCTGGATGGCGCCGGAGCTGTGCCGCAGCGCGCCCTGCAAGCCCTGCGTGGACGTGTATTCTCTGGGCTACGTCCTCTAACACATCCTGGGCCAGTGTGCGACGCGCTACCCCACTCTGGAGGTGCTCGCCGCCAAGGCCTTGTCTCCTGACCCGGCACACCGGCCCTCTGTGGCCCGCATGGCCAAGACCATGCAGGAACACACCGGACAAAGGAAAAAATCTTCCAAGAAAGCCGCCATTATGCGACGTTTTAGAAAATTTGCGTCGCGATTCATCTCTATTTTTCGAAAATGAGGTGGCTGCCTTGTTTCCGGCTAGAAAACCACGAAAAGTATAGGAAGTCCCTCCTCGGCTCAACTCTACCTTCTGTGTTGAACAAGTGAAAACAAATGATTGAATGATATTTGCTTTACAAGTATAACGCAGCTGTCTGGACTAAATAATGTACAATGAAGAGAAACTACCAGTAATATATTCGCTGAATTTTCACTTTTATCGTATCATCTCCATCACCTGAAAGGACTAACCAACACTTCACGCAGCGTGCTGACGTGAATGTCACCACGCGCCCCATCAAGGCTGACATTGAACTCCATTCAACACTATCACTGTTGTTATCATTATTACTATTACTGTTACTACTATTACTCATTATAAGCCAATATCATATTACTATTACTATTACTACTATTACTCATTATAAGCCAATATCATTCATTGTGGGACTAATTCTTCTCCCAAATACCTCCATCCATCTCGGTCTTGTGCGGTCTCCTGCCACTACAGAACCCTATTATATATATATACATATATACATATATATATATATATATATATATATATATATATAGAGAGAGAGAGAGAGAGAGAGAGAGAGAGAGAGAGAGAGAAGAGAGAGAGAGAGAGAGAGAGAGAGAGAGTTTTCAAGAATCCTGTTTTCCTCGTGAGTTCCTCGTATTTTGTCCGAGATTCTATATTTTCTGACGGAGTGTCTTATCTCATCACGCCACCTGGTCTCAGTTTTGGTATTTTAGAACCAGTTATTCTTATTCTTTCTGTTGCTTTTCTTTGTCCATTCTCCTGCATATATGACAAGCCCATTGCCATTGCTCCTTTTCTATCGACTCTATTATTATCTGTCATATCCTGTTTTATTATGCAAGTTGATCTATTTCTTTTCCTGAAGGCACTGTGCGCCATCAGTGTTTCTTTACCTCTCTGGGCACTTCACAGCTTTCCTTCTTGGACTTCATCATTAGGTTTGTCTCTGAGTCAGAACACATCCATGGCAGACATTGAACACTTTTCCCTCCCACTCTCCAGCTTCTTCTTTTTCTTATTTTCTTATGTTCTCTCTCTCTCTCTCTCTCTCTCTCTCTCTCCTCTCTTCTCTCTCTCTCTCTCTCTCTCTCTCTCTCTCTCTCTCTCTTTCTCTCTCTCTCTCTCTCTCCTCCTCTCTCTCCTCTCTCTCTCTCTTCTCTCTCTCCTCTCTCTCCTCTCTCTCTCTCTCTCTCTCTCTCTCTCCTCTCCTCTCTCTCTCTCTCTCTCTCTCTCTCTCTCTCTCTCTCTCTCTCTCTCTCTCTCTCTCTCATATCTTTGTGTTGTTATCCTCATCCTCCATTCCTTCCTGTGTTTTTATCCCTTCCTTTGCCTTTCTTCCTCTCCACGTCGTCTGTTATTTCATCCGTCGTTTTTTCTCTCCCTATTTTTGAGACTTTTAGCCTTTTTTTTACTTCTATCTTCCTTCCTTCCTTTTATCGCCATCCCCTTCATCATATGTTTTTCCCATTCCTCTCTTCGTATTCTGACACTGAGAAAGAG
>JACEEZ010002821.1:55000-64531 GCA_016584305.1 Chionoecetes opilio | reverse complement strand
GAGATGCAGAGAGAGGGGGACGGAGAGGGAGAGAGAGAGAAGAGACAGGAGAGAGAGAGAGGAGTTATATTGATTTTAATTGATACTATACATTTAAATCAGTCATTAAATACAAACCAGGGAAAAGAAGAAAAAAAACCCAGCAGAAAATTGCTTGGTAGAGGTCAATAAATAAATATACATAGCATACCTTTGAGATGCAAATAGGTTTATGTTGTTTTAATGGGACTTGTGTGTTTAGTAATGAATGAAGGAGAAAATAAGGAATATCCATGCGGAAAGAAAGAAAAAAAGAAAGAAGAGGGAAGTGCCAAAAAAATACAGGGCGTGCAACTTTTATCTATTAAATTTCCGAACTAGATTACTACCCAATTTTTTCCCCACTCTGATTCACCACTAAGAGGAAATTGCTTGTGGAGGAAACTGGGGGAAGGGGAGAGAGTGAGAAAGGGATGGTGGGGGGGTGGGAGTGGTGATAGGGGGGGGGGAGGAAGGGAGGAGAAACGCTGGTTGGTTGGCTGGGAAGGGATTGTGAGGATGGAAAAGAGAAGGGATGGAAGGAGGGAGGGAGGAAGGGGCGAGGGAGACGGAGGGATAGTTATCTTCAAGCTGGAAAAGCGTAGATTTTAAAAATAAATAGGGAAAAACTGGTTCACAAATAGGGTGGGGAATGATTGGAATGGACTCTGTAGACAGGTAGTTAGTGTGGAGTCATTAGGGAGCTTTAAAAGGAGGCTAGATAAATTCATGGATGGGGATGAAAGGTGGATGTAGGTAGTGTTAAGTAACAGAAACTACCTCGTGTAGGTCTTACGGGGTCTTGTAGCTTCCTTATTTTCTTATGTTCTTATGTTCTTATCTGGGGGAGGGAATAAGGGATGGATAAAGGGGGGGAGGGGAGGGGGGGAGATATTAGAAGGCAATCTCAAGCAACACAATCCCACCATGAAAAGGTAATGAAAACTCTGGGCCACTTTGTTTTCCTTCAATTTCCCCTTGGTTTGAAAAACATTGAGCTTTTACTCTCTCTCTCTCTCTCGCTCTCGCTCTCTCTCTCTCTCTCTCTCTCTCTCTCTCTCTCTCTCTCTCTCTCTCTCTCTCTCTCTCTCTCTCTCTCTCTCTCTCTCTCTCTCTCTCTCTCTCTCTCTCTCTCTCTCTCTCTCTCTCTCTCTCTCTCTCTCTCTCTCTCTCTCTTCATTCTTAAAATTCATAAGGGTTTTATTTCGCCTCGAAGGGATAACTAAGCTAAACGAAGGAGGAGGTAGTCTTAGCCCGTCCACCTCGAAATAGCAACCTCTTCGTCTCACCCAACCACCCATTAACCCCTTGAGACCCAGAACATAATTTCCATTGTAATTTGGCTACCATTAGACGATTTTTAGTGAACTAACACTTATAGTAGACCGTTAGTATCCTTGCCATAAAAATGTATAAGCTATTTCGTATTTTATGGCAACAAACAGACAATTTTTATAGTAAGGAAATCTGGGTGTGAGGTAACACTGAGGCCACTAAACAGGTGAAATGTGTATGTACTGTACCAGATATTTTCCCCCTATCTTTTATGCTAACATCCAGACTGATGGCGATGTTGTCTAGTCACCGAGGTTATGAGTACTGGTCGCCTGATGAATTAGTTCCTGTGGGTCTTCGGGATCGGGATGTAAGGGAAAGGTGGACAGATGTGTCAAGTGTCTGTGTGAGGCGGAAATATTCGGGATTTCTTCTTTGTTGGCTATTTTCCATTTGTGGTTTTCTTGCTTTTTTTTGAGGATTGGTTCTTACGTGACTTTTCTGTGGGTTCGCTTTGGTGTCGGGATTGGGGTTCGTTGCGAGGCTATTTTTCTGTGTTTGTGTGCGGTTATGTTCGGGAATTTGGTTCTTTGTGTGGCTATTTTTCCTTTTTTTTTTTTTGCTTTTTTTTAGGGATTTGGTTCTTTACGTGACTTTTTTTTTTCTTTTTTTACGTTTTTGTTCGGAATTTGGTTCTTTGTGTGGCTTTTTTTTCTTTCTTTTATTTACTTTTTGTTCGGGATTTGGTTCTTTGCGTGGCTAGTTTCTTTCTTTTTCTTTTTTTTACTTTTTGTTAGGAATTTGGTTCTTTGCCTGCTTTTTTTTTTTTTTTTTTTTTTTTCTTTCTTTTTTGTTAGGTGCGATGAATGTGTTAGGAGATTTTAATACCAATCAGAATGAGGCTTGTTCTTCGGTATCATGATTTAAGGAGCATAAGGTGTAGCCTACCCATTGCTACTTACAAAGAGAGCAAAGAAAAGCAATGATCGGGAAAGTAATTAAACAGATTTTTTACCAAACTAATTCTCTCCTAAAATCCTCAAATCCTCCTCCTCCTCCTTATCCTTCATTTACCTCCTCCTCCACCTTCTAATGATCTTCCTCCTGCCCATTCTCATCCCTCCGCCTTTTTCTTCTCCTCCTCCTCTTCCTCTTCCTCTACTCCTTGTCCACACCCACCTCCTCTTTCTCCGTCATCTGAAGTCACAGGAGCAAACAAGTGACCACCAGTACTCAACATGCCCTTGAAAAAAGTTCCTTCCACCCCTCCCACTTGACGACTGAAGCGATCCGTCAAACTGGCCGTTACCTCTCCCTCCAGCAAGTGTTGTGGCCCTTGATGGGTGTGGAGATAGGGCGAGAAAAAGGGATAGCATAGGGAAGATAGCCTTAAATATCCCCCAGAAAGTGCGAGTAAAGGTGGAAAGTATCAGAAAGACAAGCTATTCTGTGTCTGTCCTGTTATTTGGTTCCTATTCCCTGATTAGCCATGGCTGGTTTTATTCCTCAACTGCTCCTTTTCCCATCCACCTCTTTTTGTTATTTTCCTATTCTTTTCATACTATTTTTTCATTCATTCCTCCATCCCCCTCCCCCTTCATCCTACACTCTCCTTCCCCTCCATCCCCCTCCCCCTTCATCCTACACTCTCCTTCCCCTCCATCCCCTTCCCCCTTCATCCTACACTCTCCTTCCCTTCCGACCGTCCCTCCCTCTATCCTCCATCTCTCACTTCGCCCAACTTCCGTTCCGCCCCAACTATTATCGCCCGAACCACCCACCACTCCGTTTCTCCCCCTCCCCCCCTTCCTCTTTCTCATACCTCCTCCTTCCTCTCCTCCCCCCCCCCCACAGTCCCCCGTCACCAGCATCCCCCATCCCTTCCCTCTCTCCCCCTGACTTTCTTTCACAAACCCGCAGGAAATTACGCCGCCACACAGTTAATTTAAGTCTCCCTCTCGAGTCTAGCCACCTCGTTTTCCTTGCCCGTTTTTCTTCTTGAATTTTTTGCTCCTACAGGAAATAGATGTCAGTGTATTTCATGAGTTGTTTGATGATGTTTTTTCTGGCTAGATAATGCGACTGTACATGTGTTTTCCCTACCATATAATTCGTATTTATGTTTGTTTGTACCTGTTTCAACTTTTTAAATTTAGTCAACAAAATATTCTGCGATTGTAATATGCTGCAACAAGGCATGCTGAGTGATCTTTTTCCATCATTTATGTAGTTTGCTTAACGATCTTCCATGGGTAGCAATGAGAAGATAGTGAGGAGGCAACTCACGGCAAACAACATACTCCAGATAATGAGGGGGGTTTCTTCTTTTTTTTTTTTACCTTGGAACCTATAACGCCTGTAATGTGAGCCTATGTTGAAGTATTTTCCAGTGTTTTGGGGCTAAAGGAAATGTAACCCAATGATTCAGGAGCATAATAACCAGATAGATACAAGGTAGATAGATAGAGTTCAGTAAAACAGAGGAGAACGAAGGAGAAAGATAGACAAATCGCAGGAAAGAAGATACAATTATGAAGCGTAGCAAGAGAAGGAAAGAACGTTTTATACTATTCAAAAGGAACTGCATTATTCGTCCAGGTTTTCTGTTCATCCAGCACGGCTCCCTGATTGCCACTGCATGATTCACCTCTCCTCCTCGGCGCCGCGCATGGGGAAAACAGCGGCCCCGAGAATCTCTATTATGAAGCGGGAAACCTCAACCTCAGTGAAATTCTCTCTCTCTCTCTCTCTCTCTCTCTCTCTCTCTCTCTCTCTCTCTCTCTCTCTCTCTCTCTCTCTCTCTCTCTCTCTCTCTCTCTCTCTCTCTCTCTCTCTCTCTCTCTCTCTCTCTCGCATTGTTTTTCTTATTCTTTTTCCGTAGTTTTTCTTTATTCCTCTCCGCCCTCGTTTGAAATGCTCCTACCTTTCCCTTTTCTCTTCTCAACCAGGAGAACCAGTCACTCGTTTTCTATGGCTTTAGGTAGCACTGTTGCAGGCATGACATGAAGAGGTGGTGAAGAGTAATAGACCATATGCTGGGTTGCCATAGAGGTTAGAGTCCAATACAAGGGGTGTGGGATAAGGAATGTTTGGGTAAAGGATGGTGAAAGGGTAGATATCGTGCATGAATTCAATGGTGTGTATATGGACTAATCAAGTGCACGTTCTGGCTGGAGAGAGAAGTGGAGACTGCGTGGGTGAGTATATATGAGAAGGGTGTCGATGGCTTTTTCTCCCCTTCCGAATGAACTAATAGGAGGACATGCCTTGCTAAGTGCTTCATATACACCCTCTGTACAGTATAGTCCCTCTCTCCTGCACAGTTGTTGCGTTTCTCACACTCACTCTCTCTCCCTCTCTCGCACTCCCTTCCACCGCCACCATCAGTGCCGTCAGATCGGTTGAAATCGGTGGTGATAATAATTGAACAGATATTAGAAGGCAGTGTTATAGGCGGACGAGGGAGGCAACGGGTGATGAAGTTAATATGCAAATTGAGGCCGAGGGAGAGGGAGAGGGAGAGGTGTGATGCTGCAAGGTGGCGTGAGGCAGCGGACGTGAAAGTAGTGCAAGAGGGTGAACTATTATAATTATGTTGTTTTTAGATGTACAGGAAAGGGAAACCAGTGTAGTGAGTGAAGAAATAATGTAATAAATGGAGAAGACAAAGGAAATGAGAGAGAAAGAAAGAGAACAAGACAAGACAATAGAAAAGAAGCTTAAAAAAACACAAAGAGGTTGGAGATAAAAGGGTTAGCGACGAGGAGAAAGAAGACTCGAGAAACGTGACGATAGAAAGAGAAGCGAGATAAACAAGGATGGAGGAGGCTTAGGAGGAGGAGGAGGAGGAGGAGGAGGAGGAGGAGGAGGAGGAGGAAAGGCGAGGAGTATGTTTGCCTTTCATATGAACACAAATCAAAATCAAAATCAACCCATACCGCGCCTGCTTTGATCATAAAGACGAAGGGAATGGAGTAGAGTAGAAATATAAACATCCTCGCTGCTATGATCACGTTCCCCAACCCCTCCTTCCCCTCCCCAACCCCTCTATCTCCTCCCCAACCCCTCCATCCCTCTCCCCTTCCTCACCTCTTCCCCTCTACTCTACTCCCCTCCATCCCCTCTCCCCTTCCTCCTTTCTTCGCCAATCTACCCTACTCCCCTCCATCCCCTCTTCTCTCCCTCCCCTCTTCCCTTCTCTACCCTACTCCCCTCCATCCCCTCTCCCCTGCCCCACCTCTTCCCCTCTCTACCCTACACCCCTCCATCCCCTCTCCCCTTCCTCACCCATTCCCCTCTAAACCCTACACCCTTCCATCCCATCTCCCCTTCCTCCTTTCTTCTCCTCTCTACCCTACACCCCTTCATCCCCCTCCCCTTCCTCACCCTTTCCCCTCTCTACCTACACCCCTTAACGACTCCCCTCTTCCCCCTATAGCTGTCTCCTCTCCCTCACCCTCGATTCCTTCGCCTTAATCCCAACAGCTAAGTATGGATCTTTTTTTTCTTTATGTAAATTTGTATGCTTATGTGTTTCAATATCAGAGGATGAAATACGATAGTTTACAAGTGAAGGTGGAACATGAAGAAGAAGAGGAGGTAGTAGTAGTGGTGATGGTGGTGGTGGTACTCTTTGTTATTATTATCATTATTGTTATCATTATTATTAGTATTAGTATTAGTATTATTACTATTATTGTTATTGTTGTTGTTAATTAACAGTAGTAGGACATACCAGAGATAGTAACATTAACCCCTTCACTCCCAGATCTTTCCTTTGCTATAAAAAATCGTATGTTGTCGAGCCATATAATTACGAAAAGTAACTTAATATACCACATTAGTTAGTCGACAAGGATACTAAACAGGTCATATCTATAAAATAATGCTTATGTTCACTACAAATCGTCTAATGGTAGCAAATTACAATGGAAATTACGTTCTGTGTCTCAAGGGGTTAAAGGAAGCGGTGGTTTTGGTGGTATTGGCAGTAATATTAGCAAAGGAAAAAAGGGTTGTAGGTTGCAAAAATTGGAGAAATAAGAACGAAGAATAACAATATTTAATCAATAAGGAAGGTTTTGAGTGCAATTTTCAGTGAGTAAAAAAAGCTGCATCATCTAGGGGGTATTTTGTTCTTCCAAAAGAGAGAGAGGAGAGAGGAGAGAGAGAGAGAGAGAGAGAGAGAGAGAGAGAGAGAGGAGAGAGAAGAGAGAGAGAGAGAGAGAGAGAGAGAGAGAGAATGGCAGCCATAAAGGGGAGTCGGACACAACTATGCAAGAAAGTTCAATTTAATGCGTTTAATCTGACAATTTTTCTCTCTCAGTCTTCCTTCCTTGTGCTTCCTCTTCAGCCAACCCCTTCTCTCTCTCTCTCTCTCTCTCTCTCTCTCTCTCTCTCTCTCTCTCTCTCTCTCTCTCTCTCCTCTCTCTCTCTCTTCTCTCTCTCTCTCTCTCTCTCTCTCTCTAGCTCACACACACACACACACACACACACACACACACACACACACACACACACACACACACAGACACCACACACACACACACACACACACACACACACACACACACACACACACACACACACAGACACACACACACACACACACACACACACATACATTCCAATATGCTACTCTAGATACCCCTGAATGGAAAACGAAAAAAACAATTGATATACATATTCCACCACACACACACACACACACACACACACACACACACACACACACAACACACACACACACACACACACACACACACACACAACACGCCAGACCAGTCGGGAACCAAGCCACACCATCCAATGTTTCCCTGCAGCCCCCCCTCCCTGGAACTTGTTTACTTTAGTAGTGTCCGTTTCCCGCTTTCTTTCGTGACGTTCCATAGCAGCCTAGATTTTATTACGGGCATAGAAAACGGATCCTAGACAAACAAAAACTGTGAGATTAAATTCTGTACTATTGTTGACTCTTAGTGATAGTGGTCAAAGGAATGACTCTAAAAAGGGGAGAGTTTAAGAGAAATATTTGGAACTCGAGAATGGAAAATGCGCGGGTAAATAAAACTGTTGAACCATGTATTTTGAGAGCAGAACCCCGTTTTTTGTGTAGGGATGTAGAGTTATATCTAAAAGCAATTCATACAAACTCGAATAAAATCCGAAACGGAACAAGAGAAATGAAAGGAAAACAACACGAGATAGGAATGGCATTGCTAGTCCCTTCCCTCCCATCTCTTCTCCCTTACCCTCCTTTACTCTCCTTCCTCCTCTCTCTTTCTGTCTCTTCTTTACTCCATGCCTTCCCTTCCATCCCACCTCTCCCCATACCCACGGGAAATCATGAGAGAGCAGTGTAGGGGAGGGAGGGACGGAGGGGAGGAGGCCGATCTCTGTACCCTCACCCAGCTCTCTTCCATCTCCCATCTCCCGCCATCTCCATTTCCTCTCCCCTTGTTTTCGATGGTGGGAGGAACACACACACACACACACACACACACAGTAGTAGTAGTAGTACACACACACACACACACACACACACACGTACACACACACACACACACACACACGTAGAACACACACACACACACACAGTAGTAGTAGTTTATTGACAAAGTTTTTACAGAATTTTTAACGTCATAACAAAATAAAAACAAAAAACAAAAAAAACAAAAAAATGATACACTTTGTCCAAGTAAAAATAACAATACTAAATGCATCAACAAGAAAAGAGGGCGATATTTCTATACTAAAAACTATCTAAAAGAAAACACAAAGAATGACAATGTTATTAACAACCTAACAAATAAAACACAGCAAAACTGCTCCAAAAAATTACTCAATAATTATATCACTATGTAAAATATTATGAACATATTTACACAACCAAATGAGACAAATATTTTAAGAATAATAATTACATTAGTGATGTACGGGATAAAAATCTATACTAAAAATAAAATTAAAACAAGAACTTTAGAACCAGAAAACACATAGAATGAATGACATAATTATAGAATGATGTAAAAAGAAAACATACCAACTCTAAAAGGTTACCGAACAAATGTTTCACAATGTAAAACATCATAAACATATTTACATAATATATCGCAGTGAACCCCCTCACCTAGTAACCTACTCATTGATGAAACATTTAATAATAGAAAATTTTTCCGGCAGTTATCAGAAATGGGACACTCTAACAAAACATGAGTCTCGTCCTGAACTTTACGTTGATTACAACTGCAGAGTCTTAACTCTCGGTGTTCGGCTCCATCTACCAGTCTCTATTTTCAGATTATGAGACATCAACCGCAATCTTGTAAATTCTAAACGGGTGTGGTCTGGAATATAATCTTTACTGAGGTAAATATTATGTACCGAAAACTTGGGGTTTAGTACTGTCCATAGACCACTATATACCTGGACTGCGCACGGAATATCGGCCTGTCGCGCAAGGGCCCGAAGTCGGAGGGCCGCTCGGATTCATATATATATATACGGATCATATAGACTGGTTTATCAGTATATATGATATACTGTAATCTTCGTAAATGTTTGTTCTATAATATTATCAAATAAAAAACAGTAAAACACGCTAAAGAAATGCCATTACGTGACTGAAGAAATATGCATGAACTTAATATTCACTTCAACTCTTCGCCATTTAAAACTTTGCGAGTCAACTTTTATCATGAAGGGTATCAATAGAAGCGCAATTTTATTAGCTTTCCATTGCTATATTTCGTTATCTGATAAATGAATTAGAACCATGCATAAATTAGCGTTAACTAAATAAATAAAATCATCAATCAGGTAATTTTCCCGATTGATGAGGTTATTTATTTAGGCAACGCTAATTTATACATGGTACTAATTCATTTATCAGAAAACTAAATATATAAGTAAATAAATAACATCATCAATCGGGAAAATTACCCGATTGATGATTTTATTTTTTTATTTAACGCTAATTTATGCATGGTTTTAATTAATTTTTCAGATAACGAAATACATCAATGGAAAGCTAATAAAATTGCGCTTCTATTGATACCCTTCATGATAAAAGTTGACCCGCAAAGTTTTAAATGGCAAAGAGTTAAGTGAATATTAATTAAGTTCATGCATATTTCTTCATAGTCTCGTAATTGCATTTCTTTAGCGTGTTTTTTTACTGTTTTTTATTTGATAATATTATAGAACAAACATTTACGAAGATTACAGTATACCATATAT
>JACEEZ010002821.1:7500-50000 GCA_016584305.1 Chionoecetes opilio | reverse complement strand
GCTACTCCCCTCTCTTTACCTCTCCTCCACCCACGACTTTCATCTCTTCCTTACTTCATCCAATAAATTCTCTCTCCACTCAAGAAACTCCTCTCGTCTCTTCTTCCTCCAACGACTCCCTGTTTTCTCGCCCTCTCTCTCTCTCTCCCTCCCTCCAGAACCTCCACAATCTCCCCACGTCAAGGATAATCTATTCCTGCGATGCGTCCAACTTGCCACGTCGCTAAATAATTCCTCTTGAGCTATTAAGATGGAGCTTCCTGTGTCCCGCCGCCCACCTGCGTCTACTCCGTGCCTCATCTTGGCTTGCAGGACCACCGCGCCCCTCCCTTCCCCTTCCTTCCCCTCCTTTCCCCACCCTTCCCCTCCCTTCCCCACCCTCAAGTCTTCGTCTTCCAGGGATACTTGGGTAGTGCACCTCAAATTACCTCTCTCTTCCTGATTTATAGCCTTCGATCAAAATAATTTATCCGTCCTCCTCGCCAGCCATTTATCACTTCCCCGATGGTCGTTGTTTTTACCCCTTCTTCCCGAGCGTCGCGGCTGCTGCGGAGACTCGGGGGGAAGGCTGCTTGGGAACCCGTGGGAGGGAGTCTCGTTGTGGGTTTCCTTAGAACATAAGAACATAAGAAAATAAGGAAGCTACAAGAGGCCGCGAGGCCTACACGTGGTAGTTCCTGTCACCTAACACTACCTACATCCACCTTTCATCCCCATCCATGAACTTATCCAGCTCCCCTTTAAAGCTCCCTAATGACTCCGCACTAACTACCTGTCTACTGAGACCATTCCACTCATTCACCACCCTATTTGTGAACCAGTTTTTCCCTATTTCCTTTCTAAATCTACGCTTTTCCAGCTTGAATCCGTTACTTCTTGTTCTACCCTGGTTAAAAGCCGTAAGAACTTTTCCTACCTCTCCTTTATTAAATCCCTTTATCCACTTAAAAACTTCTATCAGATCGCCCCTTACTCTGCGTCTCTCGAGTGAGTGTAATTTTAATAACTTCAATCTCCTCTCATAACTAAAGTTACGCATCCCTTGTATCATTTTGGTCATCCTTCTCTGCACTTTTTCTAACAACACTATATCCATCCTGTAATATGGAGACCAAAACTGAACTGCATAGTCTAGGTGAGGCCTGACTAGAGCCAGATAAAGCTTTAGAATAACTTCCGCACTTCTACTTTTAACACTTCTGGTAATGAATCCTAATACTCTATTAGCTCTATTTCTGGCCTCAATACATTGTTTCCTAGGTCGGAGGTCTGGGCTCACCCTCACTCCAAGATCTTTTTCACCTTCTGATCTTTTCAGCGATACATTGCTTATGGTGTATCTATTACCAGGGTTTTTTCTACCAACATTCATAACGCTACATTTATCAATATTAAATTCCATCTGCCATCTGACTGCCCACTCGTTAAGTTTATCTAAGTCTCCCTGCAATATGTTTACGTCAGACTGTGATCCAATAATCCTACCTAACTTAGTATCATCAGCAAACTTGCTGATATCACTGCTAATCCCACTATCCAAGTCGTTGATGTAAATCAAAAATAGTAATGGGCCCAAAACAGACCCTTGTGGAACTCCACTTGTCACCAGTCCCCATTCAGATTTGGAACCATTAATTGTAACCCTTTGTTGCCTATTACTTAGCCAAGCTCTGATCCAATGAAGAACCTTCCCATCTATACCATGAGCCCTAACCTTATTTAAGAGTCGCTCGTGTGGTACTTTGTCAAATGCCTTACTAAAGTCCAAATATATTATATCATAATCCTTATCATTATCTGCCGTCTCATAAACTTTCCTATAAAAACTCAATAAATTGGTGAGACATGACCTACCCTTGGTCCTTGCCTCGCGATGGTTGACAAATCGGCTTCTCGCCACTCACACCTCTATGGCTTCCCTTGACGAATGATTATACCGAAAGATTAGTGACTCAATCGATCAGTTTCAGGCCGTAAGGGTGACAGGCGACCCCCAGGAAGAGTAAGCGTTTTTTCCATGACCTGGGAAGGAGAGGAACAATGGCTGCGTATAGTCTGTAAAAACGAAAAACCTGAAGGGGAGTCTTTAATAGGAAAACAGAACTTGTAGGTGAACCTGAGGACGTAAACAGGTAGGTTCCTTGCCATTCGTGGAAGTCCGGCATTCGTGGTATGCCGACCACGTACTACATACATACTACTGCAGGAGGAGAAAAGGACTCTAAGGTTGTAATGTGACTCTAGTACCTCCACCTCCCGTGCTGCCTCCTCTTCTTCCTCCTCCTCCTCCTCCTCCTCCTCCTCTCCTCCTCCTCCTCCTCCTCCTCCTCTTCCTCCTCTTCCTCCTCCTCCTCCTCCTCCTCCTCCTCTTCCTTCTGCGGGCGTTGCGGACTCATAAAGGTGTCACCCGCTAATGAACTGCACCTTTGGGAGAGACTGAAGAATTCTCGAAAAAATGAGAGAGCAACGTAAAGCAGAAGTTTCCGGTGAAATATTGGAGGAAGAAGGCCGCGTAGTGAGAGCGTCTGCCTGTTGGAGGAGTCTCTTGCTCTTTTTTTTATTTTTTCTCTCTCTCTCTCTCTCTCTCTCTCTCTCTCTCTCTCTCTCTCTCTCTCTCTCTCTCTCTCTCTCTCTCTCTCTCTCTCTCTCTCTCTCTCTCGTCTGTCTCACTATCTCACACAAACACTCTCCATTTCTCTCCCTAAATTAGTTGGTCAGTCCTGCTCTTCTTGCCAACGTTCAGTAAATTGTATTAAAAGAGCAAAAAACATAAGGATGGTGCTTGCTGGATAATTCTGTGTGTGTGTGTGTGTTTGTGTGTGTGTGTGTGTGTGTGTGTATGTGTGTGTGTGTGTGTGTGTGTGTTTGTGTGTATTGCAGGTCACACGAAAGCCCCTTCTATTTCCTCTCCTTCCTCATTCTTCACTATACGTTTCCACCTCCTCCTCTTCCTCCTCCTCCTCTTCCCTCACCACCACCACCACTACTCTTCCTCAGCGATTTACGAGCCTCCCAGTCCGTTCTTTTAACCTTAAACTTTAGAAGAAGAATGAAGCCACAGAACACCACGTTAATGTTATATATCTCATCCCTCCTCCTCCTCCTCCTCCTCCTCCTCCTCCACCTCCACCTCCACCTCCACTCTCTCTCTCTCTCTCTCTCTCTCTCTCTCTCTCTCTCTCTCTCTCTCTCTCTCTCTCTCTCTCTCTCTCTCTCTCTCTCTCTCTCTCTCTCTCTCTCTCTCTCTCTCTCTCTCTCTCTCTCCACATACACACGCACGCACATTAAGTTCATACGTTCACTCAGCTTGCATCAGAATAATTCCTGTCTGCCACCAAACACGCCGTGCAGACCTCATGTACAGCACAGCGACAAAGGCACACGAATAATAAATTTTAATGTACACCTCCTAACATCCCACTGCAACCCTCCCACAACCCCCTCCCCTGCAACCCTCCCACAACCCCTCGCCCCGCAACCCTACCACAACCACGTATTTCTGGGTAACACGCAGTCGTGGAAACAGGAAGTCGTGTGGACGCACCATCTACCCACATTTACTCGTAGCTCAGCCAGAAGTTTCCCTCTCTTCGCCTTTTTTCCCCGTCCTTCTAGTGCCTCCTGCCCTCATCTTCCCGTCGGAGCAAAGGGAAGGAAAGCCAGAGAGAGAGAACTTGATGACCGGGCAGCGAGTTAAGGAGGAAAGTCTGGACAGGAGAGGGAGGGGGAGCAGGAAAGGAAGTGAACCGGTAAACCTGTAGAGGCGCCTCGCTGATGAGTTCACATACTTGGCTGTAAAGCAATCCACATCATCTGCCTGCTTCGTCACGCGCTGGCCTGGCTTGTATAGAATGCCCCCATTTTTCTATCTCAATTTTTCAAGGAGTGGCTGGAGTATGGCATGTTTTCTTTTTCTATTGATTTTGCCCTCGGTAAACTTTGAAAAATAGTTTAGAGCAGTTAACTATGCAGGAAATTGCTAAATATTTCGCATGAATGATCAGGAATGGGAGCTTAAACAAAAGTTGGCACGTTATTTTATTTTATTTTCGCACAAAGGAAAGCATGTAATTAAAATGCTTTGATGTAAAACTATGCTAATCCATTTATTCTGAATATGTTTGCTCAAATCTCGTACTTTGAATAATGAGCGTGCGTGCATTACAGCCTCGTCTTTTGATGTATCCGTGGTGCTGTAACCTCGCTTCGCTTCATCGCCGCCGCTGCAGTAAAGGCAAAATGAAGTTCATTTCATCTCTTTTCATTTCAGTCTCTTTTATTCTTTCTCTCTTAAACAGTAAACGGAAAACAATGCTCATTCATTTTCATCTCTTTTCATTTCAGTCTTTTATTTTTTCTCTCTTAAACAGTTAAACTAAACACAATCCCTGAGCACCCGTGTAACAGTGGCATCTTTATCTGTCCCGCCTTCCATGCACCTTATAAGTATTAGCCTTTCCTTCACCTCCTCTCCCCCGCCCGAACGCCCTGTGTCCCGCAGAAGAGGATCACACCCACTATAGTCTATTTTTTTAACGAGGCAAAAATTCCATTCTATCTTAAAGTTATGCCTATGTTTACCTGATAATATGGACAACTATGATAAAATACAGCTAAAATTTAGAAGAACCGTACTATTCCCTTCTCCTGGCATCAAATATCAGTCAGTAAACAGCAAGGGGTCAGGATTTTTAACCTCGTTAAAAAAAAACAGAGTAAACCCTTTGATGCAAAAGACACGACGATGAACCGCACGGCAAGGCATAAGTCAGTGTGTAACCCGCATCTTTACCTAAACATTGCCACCTCAAACGCTTTTATCTTCCCGGAGAAACAATACGAAAAAGAAAAACTGTGCGAGCCTTAAATTTATCGTGGAAAGACTCAGTCACCATTAAGTCGATAGTCGAACATTAATTTTGCTCCCGCGACAGACGTACTCGCAGTGGCAGATACAGTGTATTTCGGTCTCTATCCTCCCGAGGCCGAATCAGCCTGTTGTTGCCGCGAAATGTCGGAGGGAAATGGCATTACGCTATTTTTCCGTCGAGCCCCAAATGAGCATGGAAATAAATTAGGGCCTGTGTGTGTGTGTGTGTGTGTGTGTGTGTGTGTGTGTGTGTGTGTGTGTGTGTGTGTGTGTGTGTGTGTGTGTGTGTGTGTGTGCATGGTATTCTCCCGCTGCATTAGTGTAGTGGTGGTGAGGGAGGAGGAAGTGTGTGTGTGTGTGTGTGTGTGTGTGTGTGTGTGTGTGTGTGTGTGTTTGGTGTGTGCGTGTGCTACTACTACTACTACTACTACTACTGCTACTTCTACTACTACTACTACTACTACTACTACTACTACTACTACTACTACACTACTACTACTACTACCATTACTACTTCTACTACAATACTACTACTACTACACTACTACTACTACTACACTACTACTACTACTACTACACTACTACTACACTACTACTACTACTACTACACTACTACTACTACTGTTGATGTGCTGGTACTGTTATTGCCACTGCCACACTGCGCATCAAGATTAAACCTAACGATAACATGACAGTGTAAATCACAATATCTTTCCTTCCTCTTCGACGACCCCTTACAGAGAGAGAGAGAGAGAGAGAGAGAGAGAGAGAGAGAGAGAGAGAGAGAGAGAGAGAGAGAGAGAGAGAGAACTTGGACTAACTTGGTAAAAGACGTCTAATTCGGTTACCCTCATCCTGGACCGAGTTGTATAGATTATCTGAATGTTCCTGCCGTGGGAAGAGAAGGAGGAGGAGGAGGAGGAGGAGGAGGAGGAGGAGGAGGAGGAGGATCGTCTGAATACTGTTAGGGCAACTTAAAAGAGAAGGAAGCAGGGGGAAAGAAGGTTAAAGAAAAAGAGAAAGAGGAATAAAAGAAGTAGAGGGGAAAGGAGGAGAAGGAAAAGTGAAAGAGGAGTAAGAGTAAAAGAAGTAAAGGGGGAAAGAAGCAAGCGAAGGAGAAGAAAAAGAAATATAGTGATGATATCAGAGAAGATGAATGAGAATTGAAGAGAAGAGGGGGGGGAGGAGGAGGAGAAGGGGGGGAGGAGGAGGAGGAGGAGGAGGAGGAGGAGGAGGAAAATAGTAGATAGGATCATGGCAGAGAAGAAAAGAGAGAGAAAGAAAGATAGGAAGGAAAGAGGAAGGGAAACGATAGTCAGTAAAGAAAAAGGAAAAAATGTATATAGTGGAATAGATAGAAGAAGAATGTATAATGTCGCGGGAGAACAAGAGAGAAAGGAAACAAATGCGTCAGTGTCTTCAATCGAACCGCATAGAAAATTATTTACCCTCAATATTTATAACCTTTTCAAACTACAAGTCAAATGGGTATAATTAATGAGAAAATTTTACATATGGACTCTCTCTTCTCTCTCTCTCTCTCTCTCTCTCTCTCTCTCTCTCTCTCGAAATTTTACACCTGAGTCGAAATTCATCGGCGGGGTAATTAGCGCGTTAGATTCGCCATTAACACGATAATCAAGCCGCTAATCACTCTGGTTGACGGGCCATTATTCGCAGGATGGGCCGCCTCATCCATATTAATTAACAACCAGGTGTAATGAATATGCAGAACCACCAGTCAGATTGCTTATTAGATTGGTGGTGAGGCGCTGGTGAGAGAGAGAGCAGCGAGGCGTGCACCAATCACCATTACCTTCACCTAACCTAACTTGACCTGACCTGACCTAGTATAGCCTAATTTGACCTAACTTAACGATAACCCAACCATATGTTACTGAGTCCATCTTTTTTCTATTTCACCATTACCTTCATTTAATCTGACCTGACCTAATATAACCTGATTTGACCTCACTTAATTAACCCAACCATATGTTACTGAGTCCAACTTTTTTTAATTTTAGGTTTATTGATGAGAAACTGATCTACCGTCAATAACACTATAGTCGCCACTGCACTAATGTCGCCAGGCGCCATATATAACGAAATTTAGCATCACTACAGACTTGTATGTGTCACTGAAGAGTCAAGACAGGTACGTAGTAGTACATTATATAAACTACTGTGCATGCCTCTTCAGTGGCACATAGAAGTCTGTGGTGATACTAAAATTCGTAATATATGGCGCCTGGCGACATTAGTGCAGTGGCGACTATAGTGTTATTGACGGTAATCTTTTTTTATGTTAGGATTCCGAAGACTTTTTTTCTCTTTTTTTCCCAAAAAAATGTAGGTCTGGCGCACCCTACCGAAGACTCCTGCGCCCCAGCGGCATCCCGGGGGCCCTCGTAACCCTACGCCGCCTCATACAGATCGGTGGTTCCATTTATCAACTTTATCTATCGGCTTCCTGACTCTGCTCGTATATCGTGTATCCATGTCACACCCTCCGCTTCTTCTGCCGCCTTCAAGTCTTCCCTCTCTCCCCTCTCCTTCCTCCCCTCCCCTCTTCTCTTCCTTCCGTTACTTTCTCGACCTCCTTTTTTCCCCTCCTCTGGTTTCCCATACGCTGCTCGCCTCACGCCACCCCACACTCTCAGGACCACCTTGGATCCCCTGCTTTGACCTTGATACCGCTTACAAGGAATCAAGTCGTGCGTCGAGGTGGTGGTAGTGATCGTTCTGCACTCCAATGGTTTGCTGTGATAGGTAATGGAGTTCTGTCCCCCTTAACTGACACGCACTTCCATTATTCTTTTTTGTTTTGTGTGTGTATGTTTTGTGTGTGTGTGTGTGTGTGCGTGTGTGTGTGTGTGTGTGTGTGCGTGTGTGTGTGTGTGTGTGTCTGTGTGTATGTGTGTGTGTGTGTGTGTGTGTGTGTGTGTGTGTGTGTGTGTGTGTGTGTGTGTGTGTGTGTGTGTGTGTGTGTGTGTGTGTGTGTGTGTGTGTGTGTGTGTGTGTGTGTGTGTGTGTGTGTGTGTGTGTGTGCATTTGTGATTCATTCACTGCATTATGATGATGACGCGTAAATATTCATTAAGATAAAGAGAGCGTGCCAGTATACTACCAGATCCTTACCATTTCTTGAGGCCCCCACACCCTCGCAAAAAAAGGTAGCAATGATAATGACAAAATTATTATAAGGATAGTAACAGTAGGCTAATGATTGCAAAAATGATAACGGTAACAATGATAATCACATAATTACCATATTAAATGCATTCCAGACTACTTCCTCGTTATGCCCGATAAAACAAGCTTAGCACTCGAGTCTTGACCAAATTGCTAAAATCCACCACCGCCTCCACTAATTGAACCTGTGGTCCTGTGGGTGACGCCGCGGGGCCGCCCTTGTGTGTGGCTGCTGCCAACACTCCGGCCAGGGCTCGCGAGTGTTTTGTTTTTTGTTTTTTTTCATTCACTTTATTTTATGTTTCTATCCCTTGTTTGTTTGTATTTTGTTTTTCTTATGTCAAACTGTAATAGATGTAAATAAATAATAAATTAAAAAAAAGCTCGCGGGTCAAGGCCAGGCACGGGGGGAGGGCAGGTGTTGGCAGGGCCGTTTCTTACTATATACGTAATTATAATAATAATAATAATAATAATAATTTCATTTGCACCCGGAGGCATACAGGAAAAAAAACATGACAGACAGACATGAGGGAGTTAACTTAAGTTCTTAAGCAAATAGAATATATGCGAACTACGCGGTTGCATAGGGCCCCTGAAACCACCAAGGGGCCCCCAAGCTGCCATTATTTGTTTTTTTTAGAATCTAGTCTCTTTTCTACTCAAAGTGCACCTGATAGATGTATTTAAATATTAAAGGCATGCCTCCGGATCAACTTAGAGGGCTTGGAACCATAGTTTTACAAAATAGGGCCCTCAAACAGCATTTCCCATAGTAATCCCAAAAAGATGGAAACGGCACTGAGTGTTGGCCTTGGGAGGAAGGTTTCAGAGGAGGGAGAGGTAGGGTAGCGAGTGTCAAGAATGCATAACTCATGAGTAGGGTTAGTGCATGCATTATCTTCATCTCCATAACTGTCTGTATTAACGAAGCCTCTGCATGGGTCTCTCTGGACTTAATGATATGCCCCATTATGGAATTCTAGTCGTGTTTCCTGCCATTTTGTGAAGGTTTTATGAATTTTGTCGAAACCACACACACACACACACACACACACACACACACACACACACACACTGCACACACACACACACACACACACACACACACACACACACACACACACACACACACACACACACACACACACACACACACTGTACACACACACTTCACACACACACACACACACACCACACACACACACACACACACACACACACACACACACACACACACACACACACTGCACACACACACACATACACTGCACACACACACTGCACACACACACACACTGCACACACACACACACCCACCCACACACACACACACACACACACACACACCAGAGCAGTCCGAGGTATTCCCTGGGTGGGGGAAAACCAGTGTCTGGTGTCCCTCCAAACAGCGCCTCCCTCCTCCATGTTTACATCCTGATATATTGACATGTTTTGACCAGAGTGTTGCAAAAGCAATTTAAGATTTGAAAACAATCCTCTGCCGCAGATATATAACTCAGCGTGAAGGAAAACACAGGGGGGGGAGGGGAAACAGGCGTGTCTTATATCATAGAGAAACTGCTTTTATGTTAACAGACGAAGGTTAAGACCCCAGAGCCAGGCGCTGTGCTAGACACAATACACTCATCGTGGCTGCATAGATCAATGTCACGGCGCTGCCACTGAGAGGAGAGCATGGATACAGACGCCTCGGCTTGACTCCTGCACCTTCAGGCGGCGAGCCGGACACACACTCCCGCATACGGACTCCATTTATGTCTGTGCCTGTGGCTATGATATACAAAATTAGGAAATGAACTTAAGTACTAATACAAATAAAAGATAATATATCCGCAATCTAACCCCCCCCCCCCCCCACACACACACACACACACACACACACTGTCCTACCGAAGCTTCACAAGAGAAATGGCGCAACAGACCCTTGGCACTAGTTTAGAACAGCTAGTCAAAGCAAAATTGGAAGAAGAAATGGAGCTTTTGTCTTCTGAAGGGAGAGATTCTACCAGGGGAAGCAAAACTGCTAAGGACGTTGCTGCTGCCACCATGCCAGGTATTGCTAATATAATAGCTGTGGTTGTCTCCGCCGCAGTATCGACAGCAGTTAAGGATATCACAGACAAGTTACTGCTTCATTCTGATGTGACACAAAAAATCAACCTACAACATCGCTATGATAATGATCGGCTGGAGCAGTACGCAAGAAGGGACAATCTGAGAATATTTGGTATTGAAGAGGATTCAGACGAGGATGAAGACGTCTTGCAAGCAAAGGTTATTGAAATTGCTGCTGTTGTTGGGGTGAATATAGAGGCAGATGATATTTCTATCGCTCATCGTTTGGGAAAGGCTGGAGAGAGCAGCAGGCCTGTAATTGTGCGATTTTGCCATCGGAAGAAGAGAAATGCAGTGATAATCAACAAGAAAAAGCTGAAGGAGAAACAAAGGAAAGTCTACATCAACGAGGACTTGACACCCCTAAGGGCAACGATGCTGAAAATGATCAAGGAACAAGCGGTAGTGAGGAATGTTACCACCAGAGACGGAAGAATATTGGCATGGCTCGTCGACAAGGAGAGGCCCGTGGCGATAACTACACCGGAGGAACTACATAAGGTCGGCATTGATTCACCTGATTGGAAGCGTCTCAAACTGGATCACCTGATGAAGTAGGATGGCACGGGAGTACAGCACTATCCAGCGCTCGTTCAGTACTCTGCATACAACACTGTGAGTCAAACAGCTTATATACAATCCATAACACCTACATATAGTGCAGTACCTATACAAAGCACAACACCCACAAGTGACACAACAGAGATACATAACACACCACCTCAACAAGACACTACATCGACTCAAACAAGCAATAGTCTTGAACACACACGCAGTAATAGGCGTAAGCAGACCACGACACACTCACGCAGCGCCACTCCACAAGGTCTTACGACCAACATAACGACCACTCAGAGTTTAAGCCTTAACATTTGGACGATCAATGTTTGCGGGTTAAAATCTAAACTATCATTAAAAGAGTTTATTGTGTTTATCATGAATTATGATGTAGTGTGCATGTGTGAAACCAAGTGTGATGATGCCGATATGAACAACATAAGAAATGTTATGGAAAATAGTGGATTTGATATTGTCTATAAGAACAGGAACGCCTTAAGTAGATATAAATCCGGAGGTCTCTTAATTGCTGTAAGAAACGCTATGAATTTTAGTTGGAAAGAAATCAAAAGTAGTGATGAAACCTTACTATCTGTATGCGTATATGGACGAGAGGTTGGTTTAGAGAAAAACTTGTTTATTACGTGTGTTTACATTCCTCCCAGTCACTCACGGTGTGGCAAGCCACAACACTTTGATGAGCTTGATGAATTGTTTCTATCTAATTCTGACTGTTATCATGTTGTATGTGGTGACTTTAACGCCCATACTGGCACTTTGTCTGACGTTGCTCAAATCAGTGAGGATACAGTTAGTAATCTACCAACAGAAATTGATGTTAATTGTGTTTTAAGTTCCTCAGATTGTTTACAGAATAGATGCAATCAGGATGGTACACCTGACAGAAGCTCTTACGGTAAGAAATTAGTTGAAGTGTGTAAAAATAATTATGTTGTTATATTTAACGGTAGAATTGGTTATGATATGGGGATTGGAAAATACACTACCACCTACAATACAACTATTGATTACGTTATCGGTACGCACAATATTGTTAAGCATGTGAAAATATTTAAGGTATTAGAATTCAATCCATTGTATTCCGATGTACACTGTGGTATACAGACTGTGTTAGAATGTTCTTGCCTGGTGAGACAAGCATGTAAAGAGAGTAGTGAAGTGAATGAAGCATCTTGTGTAAGACCGAGAAGATGGAAAAAGGAGAGAAAGAGTGAGTACGTGGAAAGTGTGGATGGTAACAGGGTGAATGAGCTGCATGACGGAGTGGATGACATGACTGTGGATGACATAACTCACCAGTTAAAACTTGTGTTAATAGAACCTGCTTTAAAGATTTTTTCACAGAGTAGTAAGAGCAAATATATAAAAAAGAGTAATAATGCTAATATGAAAGGATATGACAAACAGTGCTTTATTGCTAGAAAAGTATACCACAAAGCTAAAAATAAACATAATAAACATAAAAGTGTCACTACGTATAATGCTATGATAGAGAAAAGTAAGAAATACAAGAAAGAAATAACAAGGGCGAAGAATAAAGAAAATCTCAATATAGTAAAACAACTAAGAGAAGTCAAAAGTAAAGATCCAAAGTTATATTGGAAAATATTTAAAGGTGATCAAAGTAACAAAGAGAGCAAGATTATACTTGACGAATTGATTGACATGACGAATTGATTGACATGACGAATTGATTGACATGACGAATTGATTGACGATTATACTTGACGACCATTTTAGATTGCTATTTACCGATGATGACGACTATAATAACGAGGACATTAACTATGAAATCATTGGTGAGAACAACTCGCCTTTATTGAATAGTGCTATCACTTCTGATGAGATAAAAATATGCATAAGTAAGCTAAAAAATAATAAATCTCCTGGTGTTGATAATATAATTAATGAATACATTAAATGCACGCAAGAATTACTGTGTCCCTTATACGTCAAACTATTCATAAGATATTGGATACGGGTGTTTTTCCATCAGAGTGGGCGACTGGGGTAATAGTGCCGTTATACAAGAACAAGGGAGACGCTAACGACACGAACAATTACAGGGGAATTACTTTGTTAAGCTGTTTGGGAAAATGTTTTACATCCATTCTGAACGATCGCCTTAAACAATATTCTGAGGCTAATCATATAATTAATGAAACGCAGGCAGGTTTTAGGCAGGAATATTCTACCCTGGACCACATGTTTTTGCTCAAATGTGTTATTGACCTGTTTAAGTGGAAGAAGAGAAAATTGTTTTGTTTGTTTGTAGACTACAAAAAGGCATTTGATATGGTGTGGAGAGAAGGTTTATGATATAAACTTGTTAGGGATGGTATTAACGGTAAATTGTTGAAGGTTGTTCATAGTATGTACAATAATATTAAGTCTTGCGTAATGCTGGATCAACAACTGTCTGACACATTTACGTGTAACACGGGTGTGAGACAGGGAGAAAACCTATCGCTACTGCTCTTTGCTTTTTATGTTAATGGCTTACAAGAAAAGCTTATTGAATGTAATTGTAACTATTTAGATTTCGATAATGATCTTCTGAATGTTTATTTAAGTTTATTAGTGTTGATGTATGCAGACGATACAGTGGTAGCTACTATGTAGTAGTGAGGCAAACATGAAACAGACACTAACAGCTCTTCATAGTTATTGTTCCGAGTGGAAATTAAAAGTTAATGGTAGTAAGACTAAAATTGTAGTGTTTAGCCGAGGTCAAGTACAAACAAGTAATTACAATTTCAAATTTGGTGGTGAGGAATTAGAGGTAGTTAGCGAGTATAAATACTTAGGTATATTGTTTAATTATAATGGGAGGTTTAGGAAGGGGGAGTTGGAATTAAAGGAACAAGCAACGAGGGCCTTGGACGCGCTAATTGGCACCTCACGCAAATATGACTTGCCAGTTGACATTCAAATTGAATTGTTTAACACTATGGTTGTACCCGTATTAACATACGGTTGTGAAGTCTGGGGTGATAATATCATACGGGAGGTAGAACTATTACAAATGAAATTTCTGAAACATATTTTGTATGTACACAGATATACTAGCACCGATATTGTATATGGAGAACTAGGGGTGTATCCACTTGAAATTACTATTAAGTGTAGGATGATTCATTACTGGTCTAAATTGATTATGGGAAAACAAACAAAATTAAGTTATGTAATGTACAACTGTTTATTGCAGCTACACACAAGTGGTGTTTATATATCGCCATGGCTAGAATGTATAAAGAATATATGTATTGAGTGTGGTTTGCCAGTAGTGTGGATGACGCAAACTATTAACAACCCAAAATGGTTTAGGAAAGCGGTGGAACAGAAATTAAAAGATATATGGATAACAACTTGGTATAGAAATGTAACAAGCAGAGGCATTTGCAGTAGTTATATGATGTATAAAGAAGTTTATGAGATTGAAGAGTATTTAGCCAAACTTAATAAAACTAATCGTATCTCTCTAACTAAATTCCGCACAGGAAATAATCAGCTGCCAATTATTACTGGAAGACATAGTCAAATAAGCAGGGAAGAGCGTTATTGTATTCAATGTAATGACGGACAACTAGGAGACGAATATCATGTTCTGTTGCAATGTCAAAATGAGGAAATTATTCAGTTAAGAAGCAGATACATACCAGAGTATTACAGGTTACACCCAAATCACTCTAAATCTACAATGCTGATGCAGAACAAAAATGTAATAATATTAACAAATTTAGCACAATTTATAAATGCTTTGATTAAGCTGTTTAGATGATTTTTCTGTTATGAATGTGTATATATATATTACACAGGAGCTGTGCTCCATACTTTTTATAAAGTCTGAGCAAATAAATAATATTCTATTCTATTATATTATATTCTATTCTATTCACACACACACACACACACACACACACACACACACACACACACACACACACACACACACGCACGCACGCACGCACGCACGCACGCACGCACGCACGCACGCACGCACGCACGCACGCACGCACACACGCACACACACACACACACACACACACACACACACACACACACACACTTCCTCAGATAGATAAAGAGTAAGTTCGACCTTTGGAATAGCACCTGTCACGTTAATTTATTCATCGATGCGCTCAGGCCGACACGCTACCTGTATTACCTCTTTGCATTCACTAATTAATCTGCCGTCAAGTTATAATCCTTTACCTTGTTCACTGGTGCTGTTTTTGTCGATTTTTTTCCTGTTCTCTCTCTCTCTCTCTCTCTCTCTCTCTCTCTCTCTCTCTCTCTCTCTCTCTCTCTCTCTCTCTCTCTCTCTCCTCTTCTCTCTCTCTCTCTCTCTCTCTCCTCTCTCTCCTCTCTCTCTCTCTCTCTCTCTCTCTCTCTCTCTCTCTCTCTCTCTCTCTCTCTCTCTCTCTCTCTCTCTCTCTCAGTGTCAGAATACGAAGAGAGGAATGGGAAAAACATATGTTGAAGGGAATGGAGATAAAAGGAAGGAGAAAAGATAGGGAGAGAAAAACACGATTGATGAAATAACAGGCGACATGGAGAGGAAGAAAGGCAAAGGAAGGGATAAAAACAAAGGAAGGAATGGAGGATGTGGATAACAACACAAAGATAAGTGATGAGAGAGAGAGAGAGAGAGAGAGAGAGAGAGAGAGAGAGAGAGAGAGAGAGAGAGAGAGAGAGAGAGAGAGAGAGAGAGAGAGAGAGAGAGAGAGAGAGAGAGAGAACATAAGAAAATAAGAAAAAGAAGACGCTGGAGAGTGGGAGGGAAAAGTGTTCAATGTCTGCAATGGATGTGTTCTGACTCAGAGACAAACCTAATGATGAAGTCCAAGAAGGAAAGCTGTGAAGTGCCCAGAGAGGTAAAGAAACACTGATGGCGCACAGTGCCTTCAGGAAAAGAAATAGATCAACTTGCATAATAAAACAGGATATGACAGATAATAATAGATTCGATAGAAAAGGAGCAATGGCAATGGGCTTGTCATATATGCAGGAAAATGGACAAAGAAAGCAACAGAAAGAATAAGAATAACTGGTTCTAAAATACCAAAACTGAGACCAGGTGGCGTGATGAGATAAGACACTCCGTCAGAAAATATAGAATCTCGGACAAAATACGAGGAACTCACGAGGAAAACAGGATTCTTGAAAAAAAACTATATATATATATATATATATATATATATATATATATATATATATATATATATATATATATATATATATATATATATATATATATATATATATATATATATATATATAGTTTATATATATATTTATATATATATATATATATATATATATATATATATTTATATATGTATATATATATATATATATATATATATATATATATATATATATATATATATATATATATATATATATATTATATATATATAATGAAGATATAAACCAGCGCGGGTAGAAACATCTTGATTGTTTATTTGGGTACGTTTCGGCTACACAGCGCGCCAAAGTATTGTTCGCGACATCATAACACAGCGCTTCCATACGGGAATTCAGAAAATGTACTCTATGGCTGCCTACTGACTTCCGAGAGAGATATCTTACATATGGCAGCTTGTTTAAGGCACGGGCAGTCCATCAAGACCGTTGAGGAATGTTCAGATGCCACTTGTCAATTATAGACGAAGCATTTTAAAAAGTATCGCCTTCCTTCCCGCGAGTAATTTGAACAGACGCGCGTTGGTATGACTATCATTATTTTCGTAATGAGTGGCAAGAAAGACCTAATAAAGGAGCAAATTAAAGTTATTGTATCTCTACACAAGGCAGAGAGGCCAGTGGAAGAAATATCAAGGATTGTGGATGTTACGAGGAGATGTGTGCATAAGTGGGTGGAAAGTTTCACGGTGGGTTGCACCGTAGCGACAGCCGCGACACCAGAACATTATAAGTGGCCAGGGCGAGGGTGTAAAAGTCATATCGCAATATTTTTCTTGCTTTTAATTGAGGATGGGCATCCACTTGACGTTTCATGACATTTAGGGTGCTTGCTGATGTTTTACACCCTCGCCCTGGCCACTTATAATGTTCTGGGGCTACATTCAGAGCGGCCTACTTCCGGTCTTTACGACCTAGAGACTTCCAACAGCTGTTTTGGGCAACTTTTGGCATTCTGCGGGCAGATTGTGACGTACTTAAAGACGTTAGCGGCCTTTAAACTTAAAGACTGCCTAAGGGGTGGTGTAGAGGACGTAACATACATAAAAATACTCATAAATTGAGTATATATGATGTTTTCTGACTCAAGAACTGAACAGGGCAAGTATACAAATGAAATTAGGCCTTAAAACTATCTCCTATACATTCGTGGTGAGTTTATTATGGGGTGATGGGCCGAGTGGTGAACGGCGGCACCTCACCGAGACCCTGACCGAGACCACCTGGCTTCACCACCCCGGCGGGTAGCTGCCACTAACCGCCACGCATCAGACTGAAGGTATAATGGCTCCCTTTTCCTTAATAAAACCCCAAGCCCTTGTCCATCCAGCCGTGATGGGTATCTCCTTCTCCTTCTCCTCCTAGCCTTTTCTTGTAGCAGTTGGTGGTAGTTGTGGTAGTGGCAGCAGTAATAAAATATAAGCCGTGTAACACATTTCAGCGTGTTATTGGAGTGGTCTTCGTGTACTAAGACGATGCTTGGACGACAAAAACACGGCTTATATTTTATTACTGCTGCTTCTGCTGCTGCTATTGCTGCTGCTGCTACTGCAACTGCTGCCGGCTGCTGTGGGAAGGGGTTGCGAGGAGGAAGAGGGGGAGGAGCAGGAGAGGGAGAAGCTAGGAGGTGGAGGAGGAGGAGGAGGAGGAGGAAGAAGTACCTTTTCTTATAGCAGTTGGTGGTGGTTGTAGTGGTGGCAGCGGTGATGGTAGTGGTGGTGGCAGCGGTGATGGTAGTGGTGGTGGCAGTAGTAATAAAATATAAGCCTTGTAACACACATTTCAGCAAGTGTTATTGGAGTAGTCTTCGTATAAGAAAAGGTTAGGAGGAGGAAGAGGAGGAGGAGAAGCTAGGAGGTGGAAGAGGAGGAGGAGGAAGAAGGGTGGAGCATTTTGGTGTGGATGATGAATTTGTTTATAAACACAGCTGAGAGCGTGGAAGCCTTGTGATTGGCTGAAACTTTTTGAGAAATACTATGTGATTCGCTGGCGAGGCTGTGACGTAATTGTACTCGCTCAGCCAATCAGCTATCGAAGCCCATAGTGACACCGTAGCGCCACTCCCATATCTCGTACCAGAATCCCCGCGACTTCCGGGTTGTACAAATAGAGGAAGTTAGTTAAGCTAAACACCGTGCCCTTTAACTCTCTCTGAATGTCTGCCCTGGTGTCGCGGCTGTCGCTACGGTGCAACCCACCGTGAAACTTTCCACCCACTTATGCACACATCTCCTCGTAACATCCACAATCCTTGATATTTCTTCCACTGGCCTCTCTGCCTTGTGTAGAGATACAATAACTTTACTTTGCTCCTTTATTAGGTCTTTCTTGCCACTCATTATGAAAATAACGATAGTCATATAGTCGCGCGTCTGTTCAAATTACTCGCGGGAAGGAAGGCGATACTTTTTAAATGCTTCGTCTATAATTGACAAGTGGCATCTGAACATTCCTCAACGGTCTTGATGGACTGCCCGTGCCTTAAACAAGCTGCCATATGTAAGATATCTCTCTCGGAAGTCAGTAGGCAGCCATAGAGTACATTTTCTGAATTCCCGTATGGAAGCGCTGTGTTATGATGTCGCGAACAATGCTTTGGCGCGCTGTGTATACATAAGCCATCATCAGCCTAAAATCGGATACAACATTTTTTTTTTTTTTAAATGAAAATATACAAATTAAAAATGATTTGCGCATTTAAAATGCCTAACCTAAAATAATACCCAATAGTACCCAAATAAACAATCAAGATGTTTCTACCCGCGCTGGTTTATATCTTCATTATAAGATCTCGCTTCCCTCATGGAGAAAGTATTGCCTATATATATATATTATATATATATATATATATATATATATATATATATATATATATATATATATATATATATATATATATATAATAGGGTTCTTTAGTGGCAGGAGACCGCACGAAACCGAGATGGATGGAGGTATTTGGGAGAAGCACTTGTCCCACAATGAATAAATAATATTGGCTTATAATGAGTAATAGTAGTAATAGTAACAATGATAACAACAGTAATAATGTTGAATGGAGTTCAATGCAAGCCTTGGTGGGGCGTTGCGTCGTGACATGAGCAAGCTGTCAGCATGCCCAAAAGTGTTGGTCATTCCCTTCAGGTGGTGGAGATGATGCGATAAAAGTGAAAATTCAACGAATATATTACTGGTAGTTTCTCTTCGATTATAAATGATTTAGTCCAGACAGCTGCGTTATACTTGTAAAGCAAATATCATTCAATCATTTGTTTTCACTTGTTCAACACTGAAGGTAGAGTTGAGCCGAGGAGGGACTTCCCATACTTTTCGAGGTTTTCTAACCGGAAACAAGGCAGCCACCTCATTTTCGAAAAATAGAGATGAATCGCGACACTAATTTTCTAAAACGTCGCATAATGGCGGCCTTCTTGGAAGATTTTTTACTTTGTCCCGTGTGTTCCTGCATGGTCTTGGCCATGCGGGCCACCGAGGGCCGGTGTGCCGGGTCAGGAGACAAGGCCCTGGCGGCGAGCACCTCCAGAGTGGGGTAGCGCGTCGCACACTGGCCCAGGATGTGGTTGAGGACATAGCCCAGAGAATACACGTCCACGCAGGGCTTGCAGGGCGCGCCGCGGCACAGCTCCGGCGCCATCCAGGGCAGCTGGGCTGATCCTTGGCCGCTGAAGCGGATTTTTGTCCCAAATTTCTTTGCCAAACCGTAATCGATGAGGGAAGCCTGCAGACGTCCGTCAGCGTCCCGACGCAGCACGACATTGTTTTCTTTGATGTCATTATGTGTGTAGCCGAAGGCGTGCAGCTGCTACACGTCTCGCACCAGCTGCAGGAAGGCAGATAACTTGTGCAGGTCTGTAGGTGCGACTTGGTGCAGCTCGAAGAAAGTGTTTTTGCCACAGAAGGTGGTGAGGAGTGCCGGGAAGCCGAAGCTGGTGCCCCGCGGCAGGGGCGCGCCGGCCGCCCCGTCCAGCTCCATCAGGATGTCGAACTCCTTCCGGAAGGTTGTCGCGGCGAGCTTGTCCTTGGCCACCTTGAGGCAGCACGGTTCGCCCTCCACGTCCACCAGGAACGCCGTGCACGACGCACCCGACCCCAACACCATCCTGCGGTGTGCTATCATGCTGGCGACGCGCTCCGCCGTCAGAACCACGAGGGGGGCGGCGGGGGAAGAGGTCCAGGGAGGCATTCTGTCACAGCCTCCTGGGTACAATCTGCCTACACTCACTCCTCGCAGAACACCATAGGGCTCGGTATTAAAAATCTTTTTAGGTGAACATGACCATAATTGGGCATACTATAAGTCTGATAATTATAATTGTAGAGACTTAGTTGGGTGAGTTAAATATGTACGTCCAACTTGTACACATTTATTTAGAGTCCAGTAAGGAGCGTAGAGATTACAACCAAGTACAATGAATGTCTTGAGCACAGCCAGGGAGTGTCGGATGGGGCGAGTGAGCAGAGCGTGTTTGTAGCGTCGATGTCCGAGGTCTTTTCCCCCTTCTCCTCGTGATTCTGGCTTCTTACACTTTTTTTGATCCTATATTTAGCTGACAACTAGCATTTGCCCGTGAATACTTTGAAAATGAAGGGTTTTTCAGGGGGTCTCACGGTGAAACAGAGGGGGAAGATAAAGTAAAATTATATATCATACTAGATTAAAATTTATATTTTTATATGTTTCAAAAAATCCCTGATTTTTTTTGATGTTAAACATAAAATAAAATGTATGGTTTGTATATTTTTACACTTGTGTGAAATAGAAAATTCAATAAAAATATTTATGCAAGTTAATAATAGGGGAGTGAAAAATGACTGACATTCCCTGGGGCCGCATATAATTTGTCCTCAATTAGCACAAAAGAATTAGCTAGGGAATAAAAAATGGTAAAACCAAACTAAAGGTAAAATATAATAAAAATAAAAACTAAAAACCCCCAAAGCCATAATTCTTATCGTAAACAGAAACCTCTGCAAATCACAGAAAATATGGAAAAAAAAGGGTTTTACATGATGTTAAACATCAAAAAAAAATTACATGGCCGAGAAAAAATTTTATTATAAATATATATATAATTATATAATATTATTATTTTAAAATAATATATATATATATATATTATATATTATATATATTATAATGTGTCAGTACTATGGGAAATCCATAATGGCAAAATCCTTAATAAATGTCAAGTTTTAAAGGTTTTTCAAGTGTGGGTGTCTGGAGATGGTAGCTAGAAAAATCCGTCACAAAGAGCTGTAAAAATTACGGGAAAAAATTTTGAGAACATAACATTAAAGTAATGAAATCGTAATCGAAAATTGTCAATAATCTTAAAAAAACCCTAATGAGCAAAAAAGACAAAGGGCTCGTCTGTTTGTAGAGCTGCTGCTGTGTGCTAGTATAAAATTGGGGACCTATAGTAATAGTACGTGTCATAAAAAAAGTAATGGGGGGTAGCATAAAAGGAAAAAATTGACAAGACCTCGCCTGATAAATCTGGGGGTGTTCAGTGGGGGTAACTGTGGGTAAGTACCTGTAATTGTAAATAAGTAATAGTCAAAAAAAATTAAAAGGGTAAGACATCGCTGGAACCTTAATGGGGTTTTGCTTTGTGGTGTGGTGGGAAAATTACGTTTGCCAAAAATCATCCGAAATGAAAAAAAATGCAAATTTATTTAAAAAAAAAATTTGACATCAGGATGTAGAAACGGCAGAGAAATTAAATAAATTATTTTTATTAAATTTTTATGGGAAAAAGGTTTGTGGTGATAAATAAATATTTTCTGATGTCGTTTTAAGAAAAGTATCATGAACTTCTCTGGGGTTTTGTTTTTATTAGTAAGTAAGGATAAATGGTTATTTAGTTGACATAGGCAAAAAAATTGACAGAAAGTATGTAAAAGTTCTGGGCTGGGAAAATGCGTCATGAATTTGTACCTAGTTTAAAAATGTTTTAAGTACACAATCCTACATTCAATAGTGATCGTGGTAAACGGAAAAACGTAAATAAATCTTCCCCTAGTGAATGTTTTATGTATGCATTTAATACTAAAAGCGCCAAGTAAAAAAAGTGTAACTGTGTAACAAAAAGTGTGTTAGATTTTTGCAAAAAATATGGTTGGGAAAAATAAATAAGTTAGTATTTTTGTTAATACATAGAAAGTCATGCAAGTAATTAAATTTTTTTCAACGTTAAGTGCGTAAAAAATTTCCTTTAATGAGGAAAGTAAGTAAAATGTCAGCAATTTTAAGTGCGTAAAAATTTTTTAAGGGAAGTAAGTAAAAAATGTGATCATGCAACAATACGTGCGAAAAATTCCTTTAATTTTTGGGGAAAGTAAGAAATAATTATATAATGCTATGCACTGTGGTGCAACTTTAACTCTAATTAAAAAGATTTTAAAAGTAAGAGTTTTCTATTATACATTAGTGTTTCTTCGGCTAAGTTTCAAGGGGAAAAAGCAATTTTATTTTTTTCTATAGTTGGTCAGAATAAATGTACTAAAACCAAAAAAAATTCGTAAAAAGTCAAAGTAACATTTTCAAGAGTGTATATCATTTGGGGTGGTTGTGTAACATTTTTTAAAAAGAGAACAAAAACACAATAAAATCAGAAACATGGTAATTGAAAAAAATCGGTGAACGATTTAAAAAATAATGATATGGAATGGATGGAAAGGTTTTGACACTACGTTTTTCCATGTGTGTCGAATTTGTGACGGTAATCATTTTAGCAGTGGTGTGGGCATCTTTAAATCAGGGGGTCCCGTGTATCAAAATTAGTGTTTTGGAAAACTCATCTGTACTAATCCCAGTTTTTCGAAAAAATTATTCGCACCGTGTATTAGTTAAAAGTCTCAAAAAAACAACACGAAAAAAAAGAGAACTTACAGGAATCAGTTCAGGAACGGTAACACTGAATGTGACCTGAGGTATTGCTCCTCGGGCACGCTATGCATTTTATTTATTTTATCTTTATGTCAATGTCAGGAGTTTGCCCCCTGGTGCAGTAGTAAATGTGAACTCATAAAGTAGTAAACATATAAAGGTGCCTCTAAATGGGAATTCAGTAGTAAATGGCACTCGTAAGAGTTTTGTTCCAGGAATTGTAATATTCATTCTGTTGAAAAAAAAAAGTGTGGGAAAACCCTGTCTAAAAAAATTTTAATAAGTGTCCTGACGGGGTCTTAACAGATGTACTCATCGTAGCCATTTTTATAAAACGTAAAAGATGTTAAAATAGCACTAAGTATTTCAACGTTGAAATTTTCCGTGTATGGAAAACACGTGTTTTTAATCAAAAGTATCGCCACCTAAAAAATGCAAACAATTTCTTGCTGGTAAATACTCATTGGGGTAGATAGGTAGGTCCAGGTGAGTGAAAGGGTGAACACAGCGTAGAGTGCCATGGTAACTGAGTAGTACAGTCAGGAGGCAACATTCTGTCAAAAAACCAATAAGAAAAAAAAATAAAACATATACATCACAAATAAGAAATCTGAAAAAGTCTCAGAAGTTGTTTGTGGGCACGCGCTTAAGTCCGTAGCTGAGGAACGGCTGGGATGGCGGGAGGTGTGACATGTGTGGTAGTGTCAAAATCAGCATTTTTTTTGGGGGGCGGTAGGGTGAGGGCTGTGTCAGCGGAATGTTCGGCAGGGGTGATGGGGCTGCGTTTGTTTTCTAGACGGGAGGGGATCTGTGTTTCACTGGTCCTGACGAGAGACTGTTTTGCGTATCGGCTGCACTTTAGCCCCTGAGAGATGCAGTATTGTAGATTTGTAGGGCTGGACATTGCATGTAGAATTTTTTATTTTTTGACTGTGGAGATAGCCCATGAGCCAGGCCAGATATGGTACCACCTGGGGTGATAAACCGAATGGTACAAAAATGTTTATAAGTGACTGTAATACATTAGATATGATGCCTTCCCGCACTGGTAGTTTAGTCAATTTTTGATGAAAGGGGGGGTGCTCCCCATAAAAAAAAGATTTCAGCGTGAGCTCGGGTTTTCCTTTTTTTCTTTAAAAATCAATCACCATCTTTGCGAAATTTTGGGACACCTATGTAGAATTTGATTCTCTACCAGAGTTTTTCCCTGGGGTATTTTTAAATTTTTCCCTCATATTTTGGGATAAAAAAAAAAAAAAAAAAAAACCCTAAAAAAATTTAATTTTGGGTATTTTCCCAAATCGGGAAATAAACCCTAAATTGGGAAAAATTGAAAAAATATTTCTAATAGTCTTGTAGCTTTTTTGATTCTTACAAGAGTTTTTCCGATGTATTTTTAAAATTTTCCCCAATTTGGGGGTTTTTTTCATTTTTGGTGTTTTTTTGTGATATTTTGGGGATAATTTATTTTTGGGAAGGAGCAAACAATTAAAAGGGTTTTCCCATGTAAATGGTTTGTTTGTTTGTTCATGTAATTTTTTAATGGTGATTTTTTTTTTGAGGTGTGTGCTGCTGCGACGCATGATGAAAAACCATCAGCGAGGAAGAAGCACGGACGACTTATCATCCTTTTCTTGATGAGACAGCGAGCTCTGGTGTCACCACAGGTTTTGGACCCCTAAAACAATTGTGGGCTGCAAAAGATCAGGCAGCTGATCCAGTCCGGGAAAGCACCCAAAGGGGCCTTAAAGAAGGAGGAATACCACCCCATACTTTATCACCGAAAATGTCGTAGTCTTTTACATGAAAAGCACTGGTTTCACCCTTCCCAAAGGGGTGTCAAGAAAATCAGCAAGCGCGACCCCAGGAGGAGGGCATAAAGGGATCCCCTATACTAGCAGGGTGTATGCCAAAGTAGTCTCTTCTGCAGAAGTCAAGCAAGAAAATGAAAGCAAAAGACAAGGGAGCCATCATCCATGTGTTGAGCTACGAGAGATGAAAAGATCCCAGAGCAGCAACAAGGAAACTAAACCCAGAGAATCCTGGTTTTTATTTAGCAGAGACCTTGTTGCTGCAGAGGGTCATACCACAAGCCCGTGCTACAAACTCTTCAAAAAAGATGATTCCCCAGCGGCCGCAGGTCTGGTGCAGGTGAAAAATCAGAAGAAAGGGGGGGGCCACGTACGAAGAGGCTGAGATAGAAGCCCTCGGGGAAAATCTTTTTCATATAAGGACGAATTTTTTCCCAAACCCCAGAGGACTCCTATAAAACCCTCACATCAGGCTTGAGAATCCATGATGTCCCGTGGATTATCCAACTGAAACCAGCGACAAAAAAACTGTTCGCCGAAGATTGAACCGAGTTTTGGGGAATCCTACGTTTTTGTCCCGAGAAAAGGGAAAAGCTTCTACTTCTACTTCTTCTAACCACGCGCCTCTCAAGGGGACGCCTTCCCCCGACAAGCACAAAAAAAATGACAAAAGATCTGAAAAGAAAGAGCAGTAAATTGAAGTTCTAACCCAAAAGCAGGAAGCATGAGGAATGAGACAAAAGCAAGATGTGAGTCAGCCGGGCCTCCCGATACAGATAGAATGTTTTTCCGCAGCAGTCACTAAATTCCTCACCCCCTGCTGACGGGAAAGGTGTGAGTGTAAAACCCCTCGGAAAGAGCTCAACGTTTGCCAATCCTTGGGCAGTGACTTGGTCTTTGTGTTCCCAGTGGCAAGAAAAAAGCCCCCCAAGCACGTACTGCTGTCCAATGCTGTAAAGTGTTTGACAGGAAACAAGAACTGATCCGAATTTGAACGTCTTGGCCACGTGTGTCCTACTCAATGTTTGAGGAGATCGATACAGCCCTTTGTATCCAGAAGTGGAAGTTCAAAGGATGACATTCCACTGCCAGCAAACATCTACCCTGGGTGTTCACAACCCCCTGGCCTGGGATAAATCGACCGATTTGAAGAGACACTAATGGAGCAGGTACTTTACAGAGTCAATGGCTTTGCTGTCCAGTTCCAGGTTGCAGGCTCTGTGCCAGAAAAGGGTCCTCCCAGAGATTACCAAGCCCAAAGATAAGAAGCATCACTCTGACCGCATCAATTCTCCCAATATAAATGTTGGGGGGCGGGCGGGCCACCCAGGATTGAGACGCGTAGTCGACATACCAAAAGAGGCCAGGATTAAAAAGACCAAGAACCCATATCTGGCTTCTTACTCGAATGTCAGCCCCATGAAAACCCAAGTCCATCAGCATTGGAGGGTAAACATCAAAATCCGCAGAGAATTGCAGTGGTCCGGAACTGTAAGTACCTGCCCATATCAATGCTCCCGCAACAGAAATGTCCCCCGTTAATAAAGTCGGGAGCAAACGCATCCCTCTGCAGTCCTTACAGTTTAACAAGATTGTGTGCGTTTTTGATCAAGCATCTATCCAAAGCTGCCGAGGTTCTCGGAAACAAGAGAAGTTCAAGAAATTATCTCGGGATGGCGTTTTCCACACAATCTGCAATCTCCTCTCCCCCATAGGAAGAGGTTTTCGGGATGCAGGTCTTGAGATCTGGGTGGAACAGGTGTCATCGCAGAAGGATCAGTGTCGGGGGGGTGATGGACGGCCGGAGGTACAACAGAGCAGTGGACTCACAAGCTCTGTTTAAAGCACTGATGGGTTTGCTGGAAAGGCCTTCCTTCCATGGCTGAAAAAACCATTCAGGGACATACACCATTGGATGGAACACTAAAGAAATCAACCTTCCACAGCAATTGTCTCGGGGGAACCTTTCAAGAGCTGATGGAGATGAATCATGCACACATATCCGAAGCTTTTCCAATTTTATTTGAGACCCAAAGAATAAACACAACCCTTTAGATTTGGATTCATACCCGGACTGGGAGATCATGCTGGACCTGGTTCGAGCCTCCGAGAAGGCAACTGGATGTTTCCCAGGGGGGCAATCCGAAGAGATACCGTGGTGTTTTTGCCTAGAAAGGAACTATGCCCCGATTCCTGACCTACTACTATGCCATGATGTCTCGACTGCCCATTGAACACCCCGAGGTCCATGAAAACTTCATGCAAGGGGGCTTTTCGTCCAATCGGTAGCAAGAAACCTTTGGACGGATTTCCGGGCCAGACCCTCGAAAGACGATCAACAAAAACACCCGAAACAGGGGGACAAAAGGCTTACCTGAAAGGTGGAGCTGTCGCCCCGGTACTACCGACATCGGAGTATCGCACAGAAATTTAGGCGCTCAGGGGGATGGTATAGGCCAAAAGTAACTGATTCAGCCACCCAGACCTAAGAGCCCAGGATTGAAGAGATGGGCCGATTTCCAATCTTTAGTTCAACGTGGAACCAGCTGGTTGAACCCCTTTAACGCAGAGCAAGGGGTTTGTCAGTTTGTCAACTGCGACTACAGCACCACCCGAAATTGCCCAAAAACCTTCTAGGGGCCTACAGAATAGGAGAGGATGCATATCAAGCCTTCAAGGAAAAGCGCCTGGAGCCCCCATACGCCAACTATACAGTTTTTTATGACACATGACGAAGACGAACTGAGAACGTTCACTAAAATCAAATGAAGCCACGTCACAAGGCCAGCCCAAAGGGGGCTATCTTTAAAGGGACAGGAACCTATTTGGCCAGATGATCCTTGTTGCTGAGAACGAAAGCCAAAAAGATGATGTCTTGGTCACCCCTGGGGCCTTGCCATGGGCACTTTCCAGCGGTGATGGGTCTCTCCGCAAACCAAAAAAGGTGCCCTAGCAAGGGATTTGGGGAGAATGTTTTTTTCAGAGGTGACCCCCCAGCCCCTGTACCCTAGTTGATGGGATGGCCTGGTCAGAAACTGAAGGGAAAAGACAACACTTTTTCACAGCTGCAGGCACACACTGAGTCACGTTGTCCCTGAGGGTGCTAAAGCAGGCGCATTGATGTTGGTTTTACGTCTACAAGGAGACACCCCTCAAAGATTAGAACGAGCCAACAAAGTGCAGGCACAGGGGGTCCATTTCAAGAACATTCAACCGGGCACAAAATCCCGCAGTGGAGAAAGTTTCCGGAGTTTCCAACAAGGCAAGTCTCATCAAGTTCCCGGTAGAAAAATGGAAAAAAACCCCAGCAAGGGGGAAGCTCGAGGCAAGGAAACGTATGTCACGTGGCAGCTCGCTCAAGATCACCAAAGAGCAGTGGGGAGGTCCTGAGTTTAAATCAAATCAAAAAGAAGCAGACACCGCCTCCTTCTCCATGCATTCATGCGCAGAATCTGGGTACAAGTTGTCATCATCACTGCAGAGGATACAGACGTCATGGTCCTGTGTCTGGGAAAGTGCCACAAGATCCCTCCCCCTGTTCCAGAAGTGCGGGCGAAGAAAAGGGGAAGTTCCCGGATATCACCCCAAATGAGCCGTAACGGGAGGCAGGTGTGTGATTCATTGATTGGTTGCATGCCTTTTCAGGCGTGAACCGGCAGTGCATTCGCTGGCCGGGGGGGAAAATGACGAACTTCAGCAGGTGAAGAGGACAAGAATACCAGATGCTTTCCACGAACTTGGGCGCTCAGGGAAGTGTCTCCTGAACCTTTGGGGAAATACAGGAAATCACCTCCACATGTACCCGCATCTACCCACAAACGAGGTGAACAAGCTTCGGTATGAGCTTTCTGTGGAGACGGGAGAGGTGGGGTCAAGTCAACTCCCCCCTTTGAGGACTGCCTCTTCATGATGCACTACGTGCAAACTACCAGGCTGCGATTGGGGGAGAAGTCGCAAGCCAGCCCTTGTTGCGAACCCCAACAGACTGCGGCGGGTGACGATGAGGACGGCAAGCTTGCTGTAACTGGATGCGAGGGTCACCAGCACCCAAAGCTTTTATGCACACTGTCCTGCAAGTGTGTGCGGTCATGCGAACTCCCAAGTGCACTTGCCTCGCAAAGGCCCGAAGGCGGGCTGTAGGTTTCGACAGCCAGAACAAGGCTATTGAAGAAGAGCCGGTAGCACAAAAGTCAGATCCCAGTCGACGTAGAGTATTTAGGAGGATTAATTGGCCTAATAGTAAGTACAAGCCCATGGATGCTTAGTGTGTATTTACAGGATTTTATTAAAAAGTGACAATTTTATATTCCCTTTTTGTGACATTTAGGCATTCCTGTCCCCCAAAATTGACATTTTAAAAAAATTTCTGAATTTTTGGTAGGGTGTGTTATCAAGAAGTGATAACGACCATTAAGCTACCCGTGTGCAAGGGTATCATATCAAAAAAAATAAATAGAACAGTAGCAAGCAAAAAAACCTAAGAGAATTAGCACCCCGGTGGTACCGTATCCCAAAAAACGGGTCTTGGTCAGGAAAGAGAGCGAGACGTTTCTGTCTGTGGCAGCGCGGTGTCGGGGGCGGGGGATGATGCGGTGACCTCATGACTGAAAAAAATGCGCTGATTTGCTTTGAGGTACCTCTCTCTCCCTCTTTTGGTGTGCTTGTAGACTTGAATATTTTTGTGGGTTTAATTGCTGGCTTTGTGTTTTCGGGGACTTGAAGCAATTATTGTAGGTGTGTTTTCGGTGGGTGGTGTTGGTAGGGTACCGAGGTTGCCATGTTGATGGTCGTGGTTTTGGGTTTTACTGGCTGGGGTGGTTGTGGTAGCTTTAAAAATCGGGTAAATCTTGATAATTTGGTTTTGAACGTGGGAAAAACTGTAGAAAGGGCCCGGGGAACGTTTTTGGGTTTTGTGTTGAAACTTGCTTGTAAATGCGTTGGGTGTCGTTAAAAACCGCGTTTTGGTGTTATAAAACTGATAAAATCAGTCACCACCGCTTATCCACCATTTATATAAGTCGGTATATTACTACCGCGTATGGCACCATTTATATAAGTCGTTATATTACCACCGCGTATGGCACCATTTATATAAGTCTGATATAATTGTAGAGACTTATCTGGTATGAGTTAAAATGGTACTTCCAGCTTTGTACACATTTATTTAGAGTCCAGTAAGGAGCGTAGAGATTACAACCAAGTACAATGAATGTCTTGAGCACAGCCAGGAGTGTCGGATGGGGCGAGTGAGCAGAGCGTGTTTGTAGCGTCGATGTCCGAGGTCTTCTCCCCCTTCTCCTCGTGATTCTGGCTTCTTATCACTTCTTGTTGATCCTATACTTTATGCTGACAACTAGGCATTTGCCCTGTGACATACTTTGAGAATGCAAGGTGTTCATGGGTCTCACGGTGAAACAGAGGAGGAAAGATAAACGTATAATTATATATACATACATAGATATATAATTATAGTTTATAATGTTTCTAAAAATACACTGATTCTTTTGATGTTAAGTACATGAAAATATAATGTATGGTAGTTGTAGTACTTGTTACACTTGTGTGATAATAGTTGTAATTCAATAATAATAGTTATGCAAGTTAATATATATGTTTAGGAGTGATAACTGACTGACAATACTAGATCCAACCTGACAGGTTCTAATCTACTCATGGACACACACGACACAGGTTCTATTCTTCTTAACTCTAACCTGATACGCTAACTCCTACCACCTTATCCCATGCATGCCAGCGCAACCTGACAGGTTCCAATCTACTCATGGATACTTACACACCACACACACACACACACACACACACAAGTCACACATACATACATACATACATACATACATACATACACACACTACATACATACATACATACACACACTACATACATACATACACACACATACACACACACACATACATACACACACAACAGCATTTCTGCGGGACAGTCAATGGAGGGGGGGACGTCGCCCCGCACCGGCAGACCCACGCGGCGGTGCAAGGGAAGGGGAAGGGCCGCAGCTACCCCTGCCCGCCACCTTGTCTCTGTCACAGGGCCGCGTGGCAGGGTCTTGGCACCAGCGCGATGCTCAACGCCAAGGCGAAGGCGCACACGCCGCAGCTGTACGCGTCCCGCTGCTGCACGTAGGGGAGGGCCAGGCCGGGGAGGCGTGCAGGCCCGGCAGCTGCTGCGCCAGGCAGGCTCTTGGCGGAGCGCGAGGCTCTGCTCAGGAGTACAGACGGAAAGGCAGCACCGCTCGGGCGTGGCCCACCAGCCAGTCCCGCCCCCCGCGGGGCGGAGGTATACTCCTCCAGCGTGACCACCAGAGAGAGAGAGAGAGGGTTAAAAAAAGAAAAGAACTCAGTAGTCAAAATGATCACATACTCTTCATATCTATCAAATTCCTTATCTTCTACACATCTTCTCTCTCTCTCTCTTTGTTATGATGTTTCAGTATTTTGAAAGTGTTTTTTTATGAAATTTTTTAAATTTACTACCGAATTTTTTGGTTCTCTTTTTTTCTTTATTCTATATTTTTCATTGACCATATTTTTTTCCTTTTATAATCATTATTATTTTGTTGTTATCTTTGTCATCATTATTTTATCATTTTGCTTTTTTTTATTGATTTCTGATGTGTTTGTATATTAAATTTGATTAGATATAATATTCGAATTTTGTCATGAGCAAGTAGCACCCAATAACAGTTGTAATATGAAGTGTAGTTGGTAGCAGTAGTCATGGTTCCATTAGTATTAGCAGTAGCAATGCTGGATGTAGTAGCAGAAATAGTAGTAGTAAATAGTAGTAGTAGTAGTAGTAGTCGAAAGTCGTAGTAAGGGTAGTTGGCACTGTAAATTAGTGATGATAAGAATGATTACATTAGTACTGATAGTAGTAGTTTTTGTAGTAGTAGCAGTGGTAGTATGGTTTGTATTGTTGTTGTGGGTTGTAGTTGTTTTTGGGTCATCGATGTTGTTGTTAACAGGAGCAGTCTAAACACAGCAGTGAAAAAGAAATACTTATATTTTCGAAAAGCAACATCCGGTGTTTTTTTGGTTAATTAGTGGTGTCATTTCACAAATATCCGGTTTGGTGATTGATGATTAGCGGTTGGCTGTTTGTTTTCGTGTATACTAGCTGTATGTGTATGTGTTATTCACTCACGGTCTTGATAACGCTATGAACTCGTGATCGCCAGCTTTTACCCACCTAGAAAGAGCTTAGCACTAGCTTATTGAGAAAGATCTATGGGTAAGGCTGGGATTTCACACATGCACCATACACACGCTCCACCCTGCTCAATGGGGACGGTAATTGCCCGTTCCTCAGCGACAAACCCTAGAAGCTTGAAGGAGCGAATTGTGAGGGAAAAAAACATAAAAAAGATATACAATGTTGATTCCTCCCTCCTTCCCTCAGCAACCTGGCATTTAAGTAAAGGAACAAGAAAATAGATATATAAATGCAATTTTTGAGGCATCTGCTGTAACACCTCTTCATGATGACAATGGCTAATTTACCCGAGTGTGCACATGGGAAACAGCATACAAGTGTGTTACAGCATGGTTCACAGTGTTGCTAATATACTATTATTCCCCGATCCTGCAATTAAGTGTTTTGATCACACAATTAGCGTCTAATGACTGCAGTGACCGGCATGGAACTCAAAACATTTCGGAAAACTTCGAACAAAGGTGTTTTAGACTTACCCTTATGTTTTGTTATATATCAGATGGCTATAACCTTTTTTTTGTTCTTCTTTCATACATGTCATTCAGGATTTTTTTTTTCTTTTACATTTGGTATATTGATGTTTTCAGTGACCCAAGGAAAAAATACATTGGTGTCATTGCTGATCGTTGTCGTAGTGAAGCAATCAAGGCAGCAGAGATGTAGCGGCACAGCGTTGCCGGGAACCTGAAAAACAAACCACGGTGCTTTATTTTTTCGCGTGTAAATGGACAGCGACTGCGTGCGGGAAGAAAGTTTTTACCATGGATGGATGATTTACGATGGATGAATGGCGGCGGTAAATTTTCCTCCCGACCTGTGCAGCCCCGCCCCCTCTCCGCCCATGCAGCTGCGGTCATACACACACACACACACACACACACACTGCACACACACTGCACACACACCCCACACACACACACAAAACCCCACACACACACTGCACCACACCACACACCACACACACACACACACACACACCCCACACACACACACACACACACACACACACACACCCCACACTGCACACCAACACACACACACCCCACACACACACACACCACACACTGCACACACCCCACACACCACACCCCACACACACACACACAACACACACACACACTGCACACACACACACACACTCCGTAGGGGTACTCCGTAGTGTAGGGGTAGCACGCTCGGTTCACAACCGAGAGGTCCCGGGTTCGATCCCTGGGCGGAGCGGAAACAGATGGGTTGTTTCCTTAAAACCCGAGCCCCTGTCCACCCAGCAGTGAATAGGTACCGGTGTCGTGTGGGCAAGTGTCTGTTTATGAGGGAATGTCTGTTTACTAACAAAGGCAAAGAAAACGGGAGTTGAGGGGAGTAACTATTAATTTTGACAGGATTTTCTTGAAAATAACCTCATTGTGATTCCCACACAAAGTTACTATAATTAAAGTAAACCTAAACCCAACCTAACTTAACCTAACCTAACTTAACGTTTTCAACCTTACTTAACCTAGCAGTCTCCCGAAAAAGGAGAGCGCGTGGAGAATATGCCGCCTGGACATGCCTTTGTTGATCAAGTCAAAATTAGTAATTACTCCCCTCAACTCCCGTTTTCTTTGCCTTTGTTTAGTAAACAGACATTCCCTCATACACAGACACTTGCCCACACTTGCCCACACGACACCGGCATAGACAACTGTATACCTGGACTGCACACGCGACAATGTTTTGAATTGCGGGGCTGCATAGGGGCCTGCGGGGTGCCCGACAAAGAGATATAGTGGTCTATGGACTATCATATAGACTGGTTTATCAGTATATATGATATACTGTAATCTTCGTAAATGTTTGTTCTATACTATTATCAAATAAAAGACAGTAAAACATGCTAAAGAAATGCCATTACGAGACTATGAAGAAATATGCATGAACTTAATATTCACTTAACTCTTCGCCATTTAAAACTTTGCGAGTCAACTTTTATCATGAAGGGTATCAATAGAAGCGCAATTTTATTAGCTTTCCATTGCTATATTTCGTTATCTGATAAATTAATTAGAACCATGCATAAATTAGCGTTAAATAAATAAATAAAATCATCAAGCGGGTAATTTTCCCCATTGATGTTATTTATTTACTTATATATTTCGTTTTCTGATAAATTAATTAGAACCATGCATAAATTAGCGTTAACTAAATTAATAACCTCATCAATCGGGAAAATTACCCGATTGATGATTTTATTTATTTATTTAACGTTAATTTATGCATGGTTCTAATTAATTTATCAGATAACGGAATATAGCAATGGAAAGCTAATAAAATTGCGCTTCTATTGATACCCTTCATGATAAAAGTTGACTCGCAAAGTTTTGAATGGCGAAGAGTTGAAGTGAATATCAAGTTCATGCATATTTCTTCAGAGTCTCGTAATGGCATTTCTTTACCGTGTTTTATTGTTTTTTATTTGATAATATTATAGAACAAACATTTACGAAGATTACAGTATATCATATATACTGATAAACCAGTCTATATGATGCGTATATATATATATATATATATATGAATCCGAGCGGCCCTCCGACTTCAGGGCAAGTTCAGGCCCATGTGCAACAGGCCGATATTCCGTGCGCAGTCCAGGTATACAGTAGTCTATGGTACCGGGTATTAGCGAGACCACCGAGAGACATCTCGGTGGCCACGGTATTAGCCGGGGGTTTGTGACCCGCCTCCCGGGGTGCATATTAACAACATGCTCGCCCTTTTCGGCAGGTTGGCGGCCCTCTACGCATGGCTGTAACTCCGAAACTAACCACAGGATTTTCTTGAAAATAACCTCATTGTGATTCCCACACAAAGTTACATATGGTATCGTCAACTTAACGTAACTTAACCTAACCTTACCTAACCTTAACCGAAAGTTAAAAAAAATTCGCGAGCGGCCGAAACGGCGAGCATGTTGTTAATATCCCCCGGGGGTGCTGGCTTCGGCCAACACAAAACACTAAGGATGAATGATAATAATGTTGATATGGAGACGGGGCCATACGAGCGTTGCTCTGGCCCTGTAAAATACAACTAGATGAATACACACACACACACACACACACACACACACACACACACACCGTAGCCCATCGTGTGTTTTATGGTGGATGGCCGATGTTTGCATGCTCAGTAATCGTATTTAAATGCATTCAGTCCAGAATTTAGAGTTGTTCGTATTCGTATTGTTGAGGAGGAAAAGTTCATGTATTTGCATTTATATTCGAATTCAGCGACATTTGTCGTTTACTACACAATACATTTTCGTGAATGTATTTTCAATGTTACAGTCGAAATATTATTCTTATGATATGTGCCAGGAACGCACCCAGGATTTTTTTCGGAGGGGGGGCTATAAAAAAAATTCGCCACCCAGTAGTATAGTAAACCAGCCAGATTTCTCGCTTGCCGCTGGATGGTAAATTTTTTCGCTATCAGCTGATTCCTTTTTCAGGCCTTATTTATTATTTTTGCTACTGAAACAAAAGTTTTGTTAGTGTTAGATGGTTGTTCAAGGCATTACTTTAAGCATAAGCGCGACCAAATCAAGGTATAGGTGTACTACACGGTTGGGTGACGCGGTCACATCGCTACAACCTGTAGTAATTTTTTTAAACTGAATGTTACTGTATTCTGATTTCTTACAAGGAAGGAAATTTCGGGGGGGTGCCATGGCCCCCTTGCGCTCCTCCCCCTGGGAGCGCCACTGATATGTGATTCTCTTCATTATGTGTGCATCTGTGGGTCGGACCTGTGCAGGAGGACAAAGATCCGGATCTTCAAGTCGCTTGTGATCCCTGTCTTACTCTATGGTTGTGAGACATGGACACTAAATAGCGACTTGAAGAGACGAATCGATGCCTTTGGTAATAAGTGTCTTCGCCGAATCATGAGGTATCGCTGGGATGATTACGTGTCAAATCAGCAATTGCACCGTGAGACTGAATCGAGGCCTATTACCTGCATAGTCCGTCAGCGCCAACTTCGGCTATATGGGCATGTGGCATTCTACCCTGAAACTGATCCTTCCCATCGGGTTGTATCTGTAAGAAATAATCCGGCGTGGAGGAGGCCAAGGGGGCGCCCACAAGTCTCGTGGATGGGGCAAGTTGATGTTTCTTGTCGTGAGCTGCTTGGTATGGGAAAGGAGTCTGCATGGGGACTCGCGCGTGGTGACCCCCGGGAGTGGCGTCGTAGGGTGGGCGAGGCGACGCGCCCCCCGGCGTATGCCCCCAATGAATGATTGATTGATTGTGGGTATGTGTGTGTGACTGTGGGGGGGGGGATCCTTAACTATCAGATTACTTCACCACCAATAATTATTATTATTGTAGTTGTTGTTTCCATCATTATTTGTATTATTATTATTATTATTCATCGTCATCATCATTATTATTATTACCATAATTACCACGAGTAACGAGCGACTCACTTTCTTTTGTCATATTTCGTATTTCACAATGATATGCATTGAAAATATTTCCTCCCAATATATTGTTCGGCATCAGAGATTCACCCTCTGCTCTGGTAAGATGAAGTCTAGTACGTAGTACGTACTACATTACTATGTAGCTACTGGTGCATGTCCCCCTATTAATATGTGAAAGAAAATGAATGTAAGCTAATCATGATAGAAAACGACATATATGTATGGAAGACCTTTTTATCGCACCAAATAAAATACAAAAAACTTAATTATATAAACTATTTTTCTAGAGAACACACTCATGCCACGCGACCAAACAAACGAACACAATATATCAGTCCTCAGATTAAATACCAGTCTTGTGACCTCTTACATGGCTAATGTATTCAGGCTCAGGAACAATGTGGCTTGCTCGTGTCTCGAAGCATCAGCCAGGTATTACTTCTGTGTCGGCACTCGATACTGGAGGTGACCCAGCGATTCTCCCAGCCTTGAGAGCTTGCAGGAGATTGGTGAGGTATCTTTTTTATCCTTCTTCTCATTGGCTAATATGTGGAGGCGGTTACTGGCCAGCATGTTATCGAATATAAGAGCAATTGTCTTCTGAGGGAGGGCGAAGCAGCAACAAGTCGGTTCGTAACAAGACTGACAAACCGTTCAAAAGTAAGATTAGCGTGTTATCGTGCGTTTATATCGTGCATTATATTCACCTATACTGTTTCTGCACTGAAATCCCCAACTCGTGATTTAAAGTGTTTCTATTAATTTTGGCAGTCGGGAATGAAAAATATATCAGTGTTGAGCGATATAAGATGAAGTTTCAGTCACAAAGGGTTCTAGTGCGACGGCCTGCCCTCTCCCTGACGCCCGCCTGCAGGGTCATGGGTGTGCTGGGCCTGCTGTCCGCCTGGGTCGTGGCTACTGGTGCTGCTGCCGCCCTCATCGATCCTGCCCTCCTGCCTCTCACCAATGAAGAAAGTAGGCTAGGTCGTTTTGTCGCTAATGGTATAGTAATCGGTTGTTAACAAAAGGCTTACAGTCGAACAGACTTTAGAAGTGTAATGCTAGGATGCTTTTTACAATACTAGTTATTTGAGGTTCAGGTGAAATTTTCATGTTAATCTAATATTTTGACTAAATACTAAAAAACCTATTTTTAAAACTACTCTTTTACAAAAAGGTTCTTGGAAGAATTCCAAGATCTTAAATTGGCCCACCAGGAAACCAGCTTTACTGGAGTCACAGGAGAGATCTTATTAACCCCTCAAGACAATGCCTTGTATTGGGATCGAACCCACCACCACAATACATATATTCCCATGCAAGACTTCTCGGGATACCTCAAATATCGAACGATCATTTTTCCAGTCTACTCTTTTAACCAGCAGTCTATGTCAAACCTAATTACCGCTCAAAGATAACAATGATATTTTGAATAGCTTAAACAAGACTGTTAAAGAAAAACTGTACTGCGTCTGGAAGTGATTACATGATTTTTTTTTATATATTTGAAAAAAGGTACAATGTTATATGAGTCACTTTAGTATAATATATTATTATATATGCAAGAAAATACTTGTAAATTACAGTAAATGTTTTTTTAGAGCTGTAACATTCTGAATCGTTCAGCAATCGTTCAGCTTCATGCACTGCTTTGCCATGTGGGATACAGAGAAGACATTGAGGGCAGAGAAAGTAAAGGGAAGCCGTTGATACACAGCGGTAGTTACTTACTAGTGATGATGATGATGATGTTTATGATAGCAATATTGGCTTCAGAGTCGCTTTGTGGGAAAAAGTTACCTGTGGCGGCCTGCAGGATGAAGATGAGTAAGTGCACTCCGCTGGACGCCCTTCTCGCCCCGCTGCTCGGCACGCCGCAGGCCCTCGTGTCCTGCGCCAACACCACGGCTGTGCCCCTCAAGTCAGACTTCCTCGCCAGCCTTGGTAAGGAAGGTGTAAGAAAAACTCATAAATGGGAAAAGTGATGGACTCATTGATCCACCTGTAACTATGTAGCAATAACCTGCGGTGCACATGGCTACAGGAAAAGCGATGATGACGGGGACGCTCGGCATGACGGCGTCCAAGAAGCCCACCGACGATCCCCTCGCCAATTACGCCATCAGGCAGTGCATCCTCAACGGCACAGGCATGGTAAGTCCCTCCGCCCGATTTTTTTTCTCTCTCAGTGATCAAGGTAGAAATATATGAAACAGAGCCGCCACGACAACTTATTACGAGTGATAATTGATCCGTCATTGTCCAACCCCTTCAGCTGGGAGACGGCCTCCTGCTGGACCGTGCAGCCATCGGGGCGCAGGTGGCGGACCTGTCGCCCCCCGGCCTGGGCGCCACGGTGAGGCTTGCCGCGGACACCTGCCCGGAGCCGTTGGACCTCAACATCAAGGAGTACCTCAAGTGTCTGAAGAAAGCCTGCGTAGCCAGTGTTCCTGACCCGACGCCTGCTTTACCCTCTGCATAGCGGTCCATTCGCAGTCAAAAATAAAGCCTAGGGCACTTCTTCAGATATTTGGAGGTCAGAGTGGCATGGGGGCCCTGTAGCTCCCGGGCGCCACGCGTGGATGGTGTTAAAACTTGGGTCTTACGGTTCAGCAGATCACGCCATAAAATTTAATGGAGTAATGGTTTTTTTCTCATTCTCGTTATCAGCCTTCTCATATTTTTACATTTTGAAAGAGAATCTCATCACCAGTTATATTGGTCGATAAGTAGGAGAACTTTGAGGTTTTTTTTTTTTTTGGTGTGTGTGTGTAATCTTTCCATTCCATAAAGAAAAATGTATTTTTACATTTTGAAAGAGAATCTCATCACCAGTTACATTGGTCGATAAGTAGGAGAACTTTGAGTTTTTGTGTATGTGTGTGTGTGTGTGTGTGTGTGTCTGTGTGTGTCTGTGTGTGTGTGTGTCTGTGTGTGTGTGTAATCTTTCCATTCCATAAAGAAATATGTTTTACCGGTATCAGGTAAGATCTTAATTGATGATTATGTGGTCAGCTTCTCCCATCGCACGCCATTACCACTGTTGCTGCTGAAATTGCTGATGATGATAACAGTGATAATGATAAGGATAATGATGATGATTATACGTGCTGCTACTGCCATTAGTACTTCTAATATCACTATCATTACTGCTCTCTCTCTCTCTCTCTCTCTCTCTCTCTCTCTCTCTCTCTCTCTCTCTCTCTCTCTCTCTCTCTCTCTCTCTCTCTCTCTCTCGCACACACACACACGCACACACACACAGACACGCACACGCACACGCACAGACACAGACACACACACACACACACACACACACACACACACACACACACACACACTTTTATTCCTACATCAAAACTTCAAAACTATCGCAATTTATTTCCACATTAGTTATCTTAAATATTTTTCATTAAAATTGTGGCGCGGAGGATGACAAAATTGAAATATAATCGTCATCAGTAACCTGAGTCTGTCCTTCAATATCCCTGCATCACAAAGTCAAACTGTTTTACAAAATTCAGTAATTAGCGCCACGTTCAGGTATACAAGCAGGGGTCCAGGTGTCACGTAGTTATACCGAAACTATCAATGAAAAATGTAACTTTACAAGAACTTCAATTAGCCTTCCGTAAGCCCTTATAGTAGTTTAATAAAGAATAATTTAATTGATTATTGCATTCCCGTCGCCTATTTTTTTTTTGTGTGTGTGTATGACGTGTGTGTTGTGTGTGTGTGTGTGTATGACGTGTGTGTGTGCACGACAAGACGTTCTGTCAGTCACGTTTGGAGGTGTCAGAGGAAGCAGCTCGGCTTTACGGGACGTGTATCGTGGCTTGGTGATGTGGCTCCCGGTATAAAGGTCAGTGCCTGGGACGGGCAGGACATAATCTGGGTCTTGACTTCAACAGTTGTCTGCTTGCACTCCTTCCTGTCACCTCCAAACGTTGCCTTTTAAAATGTCGTAAAAAAATTAAAATTTAGAAATAAGAACTTTAAATATAAGTTTTTTAAAAGATAATTTTTAAAAAGGAATAAAAAAAATAAGGAAGCGAAAGAACCCGCGAGATCTACACGGGGTTTTCCCTGTTTCTACACCCTTTTTCATCCCCATCCACAAAGGGCCCCCCAGAAAAAACAAAGTCACGGTTTTTTTACATCGGGCATTGGGGGGGAAAGGGCGGGGTCGCCGGGGGTGGACCTACAAAGGGGAAAACTACGGCGAGGGAAAATTTCGAGTTATTTTGCGCGAAATTGATATTCCGGGTGCATATTACTGTGCGCTGTTTCGCGGGACAACACTATGAGAAGCCCCTGAGGTAATGGCGATGTAAAGGGGCTTCAAACCCCAAAAAAAACAGAGTATAACAGAGCCCGCAAAAGGTAAAAACGGGTAGGTACGTAAGTGTCCCTACCATTGCTTACTTTTTAAGGGGAACTTGCTGGCTGTTTTCCTGGTTTAGAACCTTCCCACATCAACCATCCCCTCGGCTTCTTATTTGTCAGCGACCCGGGAAAATAAGCACCTGGAAAAAAATTTCGCCCAAAACAACTCGTTTTTTTTTTCAGTCGTAATTTTCTCTTTTGGGCTGTACAATTCATTTATGAATTTTAAAAAATACCTTAAAATTGATTTCCTTTTTGTTGTCTTTTCTCAAAATAAGTAGTGCTACCATGTTTAAGGTTCTTGACGACCAAAGAAACTCTTGAGTCTATACAACACCCCCAACCTTTGTTTTTGATTTTTTAAACTCCTCCATAAAAAAAAGTTGCATAACCAGGGTTGACATTCCCATCCTTCCCCCTATGGTATGTCGCTAGAATATTTTTTGCCCTACCAAACGGGAAAATCGCCGACAGTAATGGTTAGGGTTGGGATCCGGTCATTTCCGCCCACATGCCATTTCGCCACACATAGAGTCATTTCGCCCCGGCCTTTCGCCCCCATAGGAGTCCTTTCGCCCCACACTATGGGGGTCATAGGGGCTAGGGGTTATTTTTTTTTTTTAGTGTGCGAGAACCCCCAACCCCCCCGCTAGGAGGTTTGGAGATTTTTAGGTTGGGTTTGGGTAGGTTAATTTGGGGGAGTTTGGTTTGATTTGGAGGGTTGATTTTAATTTTGGGTTTGGTTTAAGATAGGTTTAAATTTTGGTTTGGTTAGGTTTTGCTTTTGGTTAATTTGGTAGGTTTTGGTTATTGGGGGGTCAAGTCCCCTGTAGGGGAGCTTTAATTTTGGTTAGGTTGGTTTATTTTGGAGGCAATTTTCGTCCATTTTCCCCCCCCGCTTTGTCCACATTTTGTCAATTTTGCCCCCAAATAAAATCAAATTTTGCCCACTCTAAAGTCAATTCGCCAACAGGATCCCTGTCCGGAGTCATTAACATATCTTCCTTGGCAAAAGGGGGTGAGCCCCCGTACCTTGGGGGAAAAAACGGTTTTTCTAGGGGTTTTCCCCACTCTCCCCTTCCCCAAACGTTTTGGGCCTGTGGGTGCGGGTTTTCGGGTAGGGCTTCGTCCAGAATTAAAAAGTTGTGTGGGGGGGAACTTCCCCAATTTGGGTAATTTCCCTTTTCTAGGTTGCCCCAACCCAAAAAAAAAACCTCCCAACCCAAAAAACCTACCCTGCAGGGGGCTTCCCACCGTAAACCCAACTAACCTAACCAAATCTAAACCCAAACCTAACCTACCCCTCTAAATCAACCTAAACCTCCAAAAAAAAGGTTGATAGGTTAATTTTTTAGGGGGTTGTTAGGTTTTTTATTTGGTTAGGTTTGGTTTTCGGTGGGTCAAGCCCCTGCAGGGTGGTTAAATTTTGGGGGTTTGGGTTAGGTTTTTTTTGGTTAGGCAAATTTTTCTAAAAATAAGGAAATTACCCCAGATCTGGAAATTTTACCCCCCCCACAAACTCTTTAATTACGTGTTTTCCACCATAATTTTTTTCCCCCCCAAAAACCCCGCTTCCCCCCAGTCCCCCAAACGTTTGGGGGAAAAGGGGAGTATTTGGGGAAACACTAGAAATTTAGTCTTTCGCCCAAGGTTACTGGTGGTTTTATTCCATTTCTCCAAGGGGGATAT